>CAUYON010013293.1:0-22805 GCA_963573935.1 Arctocebus calabarensis
ATTCTTTCTCTCTCTCATTGATCTGGGGAAAAGGTGCTTGCCATTTTGGACATTCCAATGTGTCAGTCTGGCAGAGTCCAGACCCCTTGGCTCACGCCAGGGCTGCCTGGGTCTCCGTGGTTCCTAGCAGTGCCCCTTTCGGATCATCAAACTCTGAGTTCCACGCTTCAGTGGAATTTTCTCAAATTAGAGCTTGTGGGTTGGGACCTGCTGTCCTTCCTGTGCAAGGGGCCGGCTGACCATCCACCGGCAGGGGGAAGTGGTTTGCAACCGTTTGCACTGTTAAGAACTATATTTCAAACACGCCAATCCTCCCGATCTCTGTGTCTCACCAGCTGCCCGTCCACTCCAATAGTTCACACGGGGAAAGATCCAGAGCTCCCACCCTCTCACCTGCTGACTGGGGAGAGATGGGCTATGGGACCGTCTCTGCTGCCATCTTCCAGCACTCTCCCCTTACTAATGAATATTGATACAAAAATATTCAACAAGATCCTAGCAAACAGAATCCAGCAACACATCAAACAAATTATACACCATGACCAAGTGGGCTTTATCCCAGGATCTCAAGGCTGGTACAATGTATGTAAATCTATAAATGTAATTCAGCACATAAACAAATTAAAAAATAAAGACCATACGATTCTCTCAATTGATGCTAAAAAAGCTTTTGACAATATCCAGCACCCCTTCATGAATGAACACTTAAAAAAATGGCATAGAAGGTACATTTCTTAAACTAATAGACGCCATCTACAGCAAACCCACAGCCAATATTGTATTGAATGGAGTTAAATTGAAATCATTCCCACTTAGATCAGGAACCAGGCAAGGTTGCCCATTATCTCCACTGCTCTTTAACATTGGAATGGAAGTTTTAGCCATTGCAATTAGAAAAGAAAAGGCAATCAAGGGTATCCATGTAAGGTCAGAAGAGATCAAACTTTCACTCTTCGCAGACGATATGATTGTATCTCTGGAAAACACCAGGGATTCTACTAGAAAACTTTTAGAAGTGATCAAGGAATACAGCAATATTTCAGGCTATAAAATCAGCACCCATAAATCTGTAGCCCTTATATATACCAACAATAGCCAAGCTGAAAAATCAGTCAAGGACTCGATACCTTTCATAGTAGTGGCAAAGAAGATGAAATATTTGGGAGTATAACTAACAAAGGAAGTGAAAGATCTCTATAAAGAGAACTATGAAACTTTTAGAAAAGAAATAGTTGAAAATGTTAACAAATGGAAAAACAAACCTTGCTCATGGCTGGGAAGAATCAACATTGTTAAAATGTCTATACTACAGAAAGCAATATATATAGTTTTAAAACAATTCCTATTAAAGCTCCATTATCATATTTTAAATATCTTGAAAAAATAATATTCCATTTTATATGGAATGAGAAAAAACCTCAAATAGCGAAGACATTACTCAAAAATAAAGCAAAGCAGGAGGAATCACACTACCAGACTTGAGACTGTGCTATAATCGATAGTGATCAAAACAGCATGGTACTGGCACAAAAACAGAGGGGTAGATGTTTGGAACAGAATAGAGAACTAAGAGATGAATCCAGCTACTGGATTCCCATTATTTGATCTTTGACAAGCCAATTAAAAACATTCAGTAGGGAAAAGACTCCCTATTTAACAAATGGTGCTGGGTGAACTGGCTAGCGACCTGTAGAAGACTGAAACTGGACCCACATCTTTCACCATTAACTAAGATAGATTCTCATTGGATTAAAGACATAAACTTAAGACATGAAACTATAAAAGTTCTAGAAGAAAGTGCAGAGAAAACTCTTGAAGGAATCGGCTTGGGTAAATATTTTATTAGGAGGAATCCCCAGGCAATTGAAGCAGTATCTAAAATACACTACTGGGACCTGATCAAACTTAAAAACTTCTGCACAGACAAGAACATAGTAAGTATAGCAAGCAGATCGTCCTCAGAATAGGAGAAAATATTTGCAGGTTATACCTCTGACAAAGGGTTAATAACCAGAGTCCACAGAGAACTCAAACATATTAGCAAGAAAAGAACAAGTGATCCCATCTCAGAGAGGGCAAAGGACTTGAAGAGAAACTTCTCTAAAGAAGAGAGGCACACTGCCTACAGACACATGAAAAAATGTTCATGATCCTTAATGATCAGAGAAATGCAAATCAAAACTACGTTCAGTTATCACCTAACTCCAGTAAGATTAGTCCACATTACAAAAGCCGAAAACCAGAGATGTTGGCATGGTTGTGGAGAAAAGGGAACACTTCTACCCTGAAGGTGGGGAATGCACACTAATACGTTCCTTTTGGAAGGATGTTTGGAGAGTACTTAGAGATCTAAAAATAGACCTGCCATTTGACACTATAATTCTTTTACTTGGTATATACCCTGAAGACCAAAAACCATATTATAACAAAGACATCTGTACCAGAATGTTCATTGCAGCACAATTCAAAATTGCTAAGTCATGGGAGAAGCCCAAGTGCCCATCTACCCACGAATGGATTAATAAATTGTGGTACATGTATACCATGGAATACTATGCAGCCTTAAAGAAAGATGGAGACTTTACCTCTTTCATGTTTACATGGATGGAGCTGGCACATATTCTTCTTAGCAAAGTATCTCAAGAATGGAAGAAAAAGTATCCAATGTACTCAACCCTACTATGAAGCTAATTTACAGTGTTCATATGAAGGCTATAACCCGACTATAGCACAAGAATATGGGGAAAGGGAAAAGGAAGGGGAGGGGAGGCTGGGTGGAGGGAGGGCAATTGGTGGGGCCACACCTACCTTGCATCTCAGAAGGGTACAGGTAAAACTTACTAAATGCTGAATACAAATGTCTTCATAAAATAACTAAGAAAATGCTATGTTAATCAGTTTGATGAAAATATTTCAGATTGTATATGAAACGAGCAAATTGTACCCCATGATTGCACTAATGTACACAGCTATGATTTAATAAAAAAAAAAAGAAGAAGAAGTCCAAGTGCTCATCCTCCTATGAATGGATTTATAAATTGTGGTATATGTAAAAAAAAAAAATAGAAAGAAAGAAAACAGAGAGTCCACATGCAGATGAATGACACTTGCTATGAATTACTAAGTGATTAGCTGGTGAGAATGATAATAAAAAACAGTATGCAGATATTTAAGCATGACTTCTACCCTTATTTTCTTGTAGATATTTAAGCATGACTTCTACCCAAAGAAGAAATTATTTTTAATCACAAGGTGTAGAGAAGGTTTGAGGAACCCGACAAGATAAGTTTTTGACTTGGGCTTTAAATCCCACCATATTATATAGTATGAGCTGCCTCAAAGGTCACCATATGTAAAGGAAATGATAAATCATAGCTAAAACATACCTTTATTTACAAAAGATTCATTACAAAATTTTATGAAATATGCTCTATGTGCTGGCCACCTCTTTGTAAAATTTTGTAATGAAATATTACCAGGTCTAATGTTCTGTGGATGTAACACACACCCAAGTTTTTGTACCAAACTTTCAGGCAACAAATTTTTTGTTCAATTTTTTTATTCAAATTTTTATTTGTTTATATACATGTTCTTGTTTTTTATATTATAAGGAAAATTAGTGTTTAGCTTTTAAGTAGGGTACAGACAATTTAATGTAACCAATAATTACAAAACTCAAGAACAGATACAAGGTACAAGAAATTTTAGGTACCGGTAACAAATTTACAATATCTACCCATCATAAAAATTTTCATCACTGTCAGTATCAAAGTATCATCTTCTTGAATTTCTACATTACTGTTGTCTTCTGAAGAGTCACTTTCCTCATCCAGTAAATTTCCTCATCTTCTGTTCCATCCACAGCTTTGCTGATGTCACATGTCTTTAAACAATTTCTCAACCACTTCCTTCTTGACACTGTTCCATGATTTTAGGATCCCATTGTAAACCTGATGGATGCTTTCTTTATTCTGCCTGTGGGTGTTAAATCACTGCCAGCTGATTGCCTCCACAGCGTCCACTCTTTTTTAATTAGGGTCTTCCAGGGCTTGTTTACAAGAGGTTGCAATTGACTGGTGAGCTAACCAAGCTGGGTTTTCAAGTCCACAGCAACAGCTTTCGCATTTTGTGTAACACGGGCTTTGAAGTGTTCAAAAAATAAGCAAAGATATATGTTCAAGTAATTCTCCAGTCCTTCCTGACCAGACTCTGTTAAACTGGATTTTTGTGCTTTTATCATTCATTCATCCCTTTCACATCCATGGACAATAATTGCACTTGGAATCTTTTCTTAAGGAAATATTTTTCTTTTATAGAGAATCATAGGTGGTAGCTTTGCCCCATCTGGGCAATAGGCTAGAACAACTGTAAAATGTTCTTCTCATGTCCACTAGTTTTAATAGGTATGCTCTTTGGTGTCCAAAGTTCTGTTGAATGTCACGTCAAATTTGAGTGGGACCTCATCCATACTGGAGATTTGGGACAGTTCAAACTTGTCTTTTGATGATCAATAATATAAGAATGAAATTCCATAATTTGATTCTCATAAGCTGCTGGAAGTTTGGGTGCAAGTTTTGTTTGTATCCTCATGCTCAAACCTTCTCTTTTCTTAAAGTTAAAGCATCATCCAGGTGTCCCTGAGTAATCAACATTCTTTTTTCTTCTTGTGCAATCCTTTTATCCTCTTCTTGTATCATATTACTTGAAACAGAGGTCCCAGTTTGACACAGCTCCAGAATCCAGGTTTTCACCTCCTGTTCCACCTCCAGCCACTTTGGAGGTTTCCTTTGCACTGGCTTTTTCTGTCTTAGCATCTGAAGAAACTTTCCTTTCTGTTGCCTCCAAAATCTGATGACGTTCTCCTTGGGAGGAGGTCCAAAGTATCTCTCAATAGTCCTGTTGTCATGCTCTTCAGCATAATTAGTAACTGCTAGCTAAAAACTTATAATAGAGTATGGAAACAGTTTCAACATTTCTAAGGGATTTACTAATTATTTATGTAGAAATATCAGCTAGATTGCTAGCTCCTGCCCAAAGTGTATGAAGAGAAATTCATTACTCTTACTTGGCCAAAATTACTTTTGTTGCAAGTTTGTGGTAAGTTTAACAAAACAAATTACCATACCATACGTTAATACCATATTAACATAGGGTGTTATTTTGCCTATGGATATCATTATTGCTTTCTAGAGTTATACTTCTAATGCATAAGCATAAATAAAAGGATTAAAAACATTTACATAGATATGGAACTAGTACCATCCCATGTATAATGCACATCCTTATCTTTTCCTCAAAATTCTGGGGAAAATGCGTGCATATACACAGCAAAATATGGTATTTTGTAAATAAAGATACATTTAGCTATACTTTCCCATTTTCACTATGTATGTCAACTTTTGGGACAACTTATAATTCAGAGCAAGCATTTCAATATTAAAGCAAAAGCAGAATTCAATCTCTGAGACTTATTGTCCATTGAAATCAAACATGTTATTCTTTAATTTTTATTTATTTTTATTTTATTTATTTATTTATTTTATTTTGAGACAGAGTCTCACTATGTTGCCCTTGGTAGAGTGCTATGGCATCACAGCTCACAGCAACCTCAAACTCTTTGGCTTAAACAATTCTCTTGCCTCAGCCTCCCAAGTAGCTGGGACTACAGGTGCCCATCACAATGCCCAGATAGTTTTTTCTTGTAGTTTGTTTAGCAGGCCTGGGGTGGGCTTGAACCCACCAGCCCCAGTGTATGTAGCTGGCACCCTAACAGCTGAGCTACGGGCATTGAACCTATTTTTATTTTTTTAAGACAGAGTTTCATTCTGTTGCTCCAGGCTAGAATGCCATGACATCATAGATTACAGCAATCTCAAACTCTTGGCTCAAGCAAACCTCTTGCCTCAGCCTCCCAAGTAGCTGGAAGTACAGGCGTGCACCACTACACCTGGCTAATTTCTCTATTTTTTTTTTCAGTGCTGATAGGGTCTAGCTCTTGCTCAGGCTAGTTTCAAACTCCTGAGCTCAAGCAATCCACCTGCTGTAGCCTCCTGGAGAGCTAAGATCACAGGCAAGATTAGCATGCATGGGATGTTGTTCTTTTAATCTGAAACTCTTCCTGCATAAAATGAGAATATTCAGGAGTACCACAGTGAAAGGTTGTTGTAAAGGCCATGATATTTGTAATTCTATGAACACAAAAATGTCTAGCTTATATAAGGCACAATGCCCAGCATAGTAGGTACTCAACCAGTTTAATTTGCATATTATTTGTTTCCTTTTTCTTTGGTTATTTTTAGCCCATTTCAGACTAAATGAAATGCATGAGCAATTTATACACAAGCCTTACAAAGTTAAGTACTTTCCATAAGTTCCAATCACAGAAAAAAGACTAAGGTTTAGCTTAGCAGTGTCCAGGTCAGAATGAAAATGAATAGAAGTATAACTATTTTTTAATGATTTGGATTTTCACAAATTATGAATATTTGCTTGAATTTTACTTCTTTCATCTTAAAAATGAAATAATAGGAACAATAAACTTTTTAGGAAACGCCTAAGGTTATTGAAATATCCAACATATTTATACATTTAATATGTGCTAAAATTTATTATGCTTATTATATAATATTTCAGTACACCAGAGATCTGTCCCATTACAGAGAAAAAATTATCTCAAAGTATACTATTCAGTTTAATAAGCAGATGTAAGATTTTTAAAATGTTTTCCTCTTAAAGAAAATAGTAACTATAGTGATAGTAAGGTAGGACCAAAAACCATAAAAAAATATGTAATATATATGACAGACTCTCTTAACTTTATCAATAAACAGGGAGTAACTCATGCTTGCAAGGATTTCCCTGGGTTTTATAGAGTTGTTTGGTGACAGCTTTGATTCAGTCATCTTCTCTAAGAATAGAATCTTCCAGCTGTGGACCATGACAGATTCGCGGGAAGCTGCTAACATCTCACGCCAGGCACTGCAATGCCGGCCCCCCTCAGATCTTACTCCAAGCTTCTTCTGCTACGTATATCCATGCCCTTCTGGCCCAGCTGAATCTCTCCAGTTATTGAGGCCATTTCATGACTCAAGTCATCACTGTTGCTGCCCTGTGGTCCATGCTGCCCTGCCCCTTTCTGTACCTGCAACATCCCTTTATTTGCAGCACGCATTCTAACTCTTCTGTGCCAACTTTCTACATAGCCTCAGTCAGAATTAATTGCTCCTCCCCTTGTCTTCTTAGAGTGGTGCTTTGGGTTAACAATTGTTTTGTTTAGATTTGTATGAATGAATTTATCTGGCCATCCCATTTTTCTGTATATTTACCCACTTATCCCCATCTGTCGTTGAAAGAAATGTTTGCTTTGCCATGGGTATTAGGACAGTTTAAGGGTTAGGGCTTCCTTTGTGTCAGAGAGATGTTTTCTAGATTCTTGCTGCTCCATGCATGTACCGATCTGAGCAATTCAACCATTTCAAAGTTCAGTTTACTCATCTGCAATGTTCAGGCCAAATTCAGTGTACTAACTTCACAGATTAAGTAGAATGAGGTTAAGGCATTTGACCTGGTACTTAGCAAATACTTAAATACTCGCTAGTCACTATTATGACTATTATCATTGCCAGTGTATCTTTATACACTGATTGCTAATTTTATACCCGCCATCCAGGGTTCATTTTTGAACTTAAAACATAGACATCCAGTTGTGTTCTAAGCATTCACATTTCATTACTAATAGACATCTAAAATAATTAACCTCTCCAAATGCAAACTCCCTAAGAACTCAGCAAAATGAAACTTTTTTTTTTTTGCAACAACCTCTTACTCTGTTGCCCTCAGTAGAGTGCCCTCCTGAGCCCAAGCAATGCACTTGCCTCAGTCTCCCAGAGTGCTAGGGTTACAGGCATGAGTCATTGTGCTATGGCCTTAAAACTTACTTCTATTTAGTCTCTTCTATCTTTATTAATAAAGACTATATACGTATTTCTAAATTCTTTTGCAAACTTGACTGGACTTACTTTGGACTCCTTTCTCTCAAAATTTTCTTTCAGTGTATCAGAAAATCATACTGGCTCTTTGAAAAAATATATCTTGAATCTTACCATTGGGCCCTGTTGAAATAAGGGGTACCCCAGTGGGCAGGGACCTGGGTACTCTGTCCATAAGGAGCTCCCAGGCAACTGGCAACAGCAACCTCTGGTCTCAGGTGCACAGCAAGTCTCTCCAGCAGCTCAGGAACCGACTGTCAGAGATGCACTGAGGTGGAAATGAACTGTTCCATGTACCTGTGTCTGGATCGCAAGCCTCCGGGTGAGGCTGGGGTGGAGGTGGGGTGTTCTCTGCTGTCACCATGTTCCTTCCTCTTGTTTTTCAGGTCTGTTTCCCATGGAGTTTCCTGAAGGTTCTGGGGTCCTTCCCTCAGACCCACATCTGATCTATGTTTGTCTGTTTGTTCTATGTGTTTGTCATTCATCTAAAAATTTTCCTTCTTACTCTGGCTGTTGGTGTCTGGTTAGCCATCTTGCCTCCTGAAATGTTACTTTTGATTGTTCAAATAATCCTTTAAAATAAGAAAAACCTTGAATGTTGTTGATATAGAGATAGATACGCATTCTCTCAGAATATATATTTCCGTGACACAATTACATAAATATATATTCTAAGAGTAATATACTGTGCAATTCACAGTCAGCTTGATCTGCTTGGCATCAATGTTTACATTCCTTGTTCTACCAATGATTTGAAACACATCATCTAATGATTCACGGATTTTTGGAGAGACAAAAATGCCATCAAATATTTTAATGTTGGCATCCTTTTTCATGTGATAAGAGACTGAATATTTCCGAGCATTGACCAATGTTTATCTTTAAAACAACCTTGTACTGTGGGCGAAATTTAGGCCACTGTGTTCATTCTATAGTTGGGAATGCAAACTCAGAGGTATCTAGGATTTTCCAAAGATCCAGGGCTACTTGGTTCAAATTTTGACTCATTCTCATGTGCTACTCAGATATTATAGAATAGTTTCAAATTTTAAGATAGTAACAAATTTAGTGTTATTCAGCTCACATCTTATATTTTTTTGCTATGGGATAGAACATAGAGAAACACGATGTCAATAGAAAGCAAAATGAACGTTCTTCATACTTACAATTTTAATATGAGTTAGTAGCTCTCACAATCTAATAGAGGTAAGAACCCTCTTAATGATTACAAACTATGGAAGAAAGAAAATAGACTAACGCAGTCAATGAATCATCAGGAACTAATACATTTATTTTGGTAGAAAGTACAGAATATGTATTTGCTATTTTTTTGTTCCCCCAAGAGTCTATTTCTATATACAACTGCAAAACTTTGAAAACGTCTGAAAGAAGAAAGTCAAACAATTTGAAATAGTGTTTTATGGTAAGTATATAGTTATACATTTCATTTTTAAACATAGTTTAATAAATTCAATCAATATAAATACTGCCCTATTAGCGAAGTTATGTTTAATATTCAGATAGTATAAAATGCAAAATTTAATTTGTATCCTAAATGCTGAAAACATTATTTTCCACCAACAGTTTTAAATGAATTAAAAGTGGCAATTCTTCCCATTTTGCCAACATTCCATACAGAAATTGGCCCTTGATGATTTTTTTTTAATGTGTGACATCTCCACAGAGCACCAATGGTTATCAAAAGACTTCTCAAATTGCCTATTAAATGATTTTTTTCAAGAACTTAGCGCTGTATGGATATTAGATTTTTACAGAAATCTAATTTTCTGGAGCTAACAGAATGTGAACAACATGGAGTACTGTGTAAAATTACAAAATTACAAAACGCCACAGTGTGAAGAATGTAGAGTGTCCTACTTGAGGAAGGAGAGATGTTTCCCTACAAAAAGGAGAAGCATCTAGCACTATTATCACAGTGCAATTATAGAAACAATACGCAGAGAACCATTAACTCTTGTTTCCCATTTGCCGATTTGGGGGCCTTGTGATATATTTAGGTATCTGTAATTCATAAATGTGCCTGATGGTAATGTCTATTTCACAGATATGTTTCCCTCACTATCTTCTGAATATCGTTTTTTACATTAATTTTTTAATATAATTCTGGAGTTTAATTTCTAAATAATGTTATTAATAATATTTGTTTATTCACTTTTATTAACAAGGAGAAGGGGGACTGATCAAATCTCTAGATAAAGTTGCACCTTAAAAATTTTAAATCTCATAAAGAACACATTTTAAATGCACAAAGTGAAGTCTTTTTTTTTTTTTTTTTTTTTGCAGTTTTTGGCCAGGGCTGGCTGTATCCACCTCCTCTGGCATATGGGGCCGGTGCCCTACTCCTTTGAGCCACAGGCGCCGCTCCCAAAGTGAAGTCTTTGCATCACACATGTATCTGTGTTCTTCAAAGCACCTGGAACACCTCCTACTCTATGGTCAGCCCTATCCACATTTGGGGGAGTAAGAAATTCATCAAGCAAAGTCACCTATAATTATAACATTAGGAGATAGCTCCAAAGCTACGTCAACAAAAGTAGAATACAGAGGATGATATCTTTACTATCCTTGTGATTTTCTTTTGTTAAATATTACCAAAGAAAAATTAAAAAAATAGGAGTTAGGAAAGAAGACAAGTGAGTAAAGAAAGTTCTGACGAAGAGACTATCAAGCACAAATATACAGTGGTTTTATAGAGTTTTTGATGTTTTTAATGGCAGTATTTAGGAGAGCTTTCCTAGGGATGGGGATGTATGACTAGCTTGCCATTAACGACTAGGGAAAACTTAGAGGAGGACCATGCCAAGATTTGCAAATGTATTAAAAAGGAGATAGGAGTTTGTATAATCATTTTATGAAGCACAATAATATGTTCACATTTGTAGTGAGTTACATTAAAGAGACAGAAATGGGGTGTACAATCATTGCTTAGTAGGTGGATTAACAAAGACCTTTCTTCTGACGCAGTTGTCAGGTATATCCAAATTGACACCAGATGAAGGAGAAAAAAAAGGAGTTGGTTCATTAATAAGAACATAAAGTTTTTAAGGGTGGCTTAATTCAGAGACTAACAATAGCATCAAGATATGTTTATATAATATGTTGGTTAAGTTATAAATTTTTTATATAGAAAAACTTCAAAACTGAGTTGCTAAAAGAATAAACATTAACACACCTAGTGGTCATGGAAGTCAGTAATTTGTTCCAGCTAGCTAGGCAGTTCTCTTCTGAGCTGACCTCACCTGTGATCATTGTCTGTTATCAGTCAGAGAGTTGGCTTTGCTTCTTAGAATTTGCAGGGTATAAGCTGAGGCTACATAATGACTGGGCTATGTGTCTTTCATCTTTCAACAAGTTAAGGCCAGATTTGATTGGCTGCCAGGGTTCAAAGAGCAAGAGTAGAATACAGAGCATCTTGGGGGTCCTGGTGTATGCTTGGAACTGGTCCAGTGACACTTTTGCCACAAGCCACTGGTCGAAGAAAGTTATAAAACTAACCTAGATTTGAGGAGTGCACAAAATTAACTTGTATTGGCAGTGGGAGATACCAAGTGACATAACAATAAAAATACATATAGGTAAGGACATAATTTTAACCATTTATGCAAATAGAAGTAGTACCACAGTTAGTTTCTTCAACAATGGGAAATTGAATGTTGAAGTTCTTGCTGCAAATTTTTTTCATCTCTGAATAGAGTGAAAAAGGTAAATTGTATTTTAGTATCTCTCTAGAAAGAATTTTTTTTTTTTTTGCAGTTTTTGGTGGGGGCTGGGTTTGAACCCGCCACCTCCGGCATATGGGGCCGGCACCCTACTCCTTTGAGCCACAGGTGCCACTCAAGAAAAGTTATTTTCTACCCTCATAAAAAATTTCCAGAGTTGGTTTTCATAAGCCTCATATGTTTATGTCTGTATTAGACTTTTATTACTTAAATGTGGGTCATGTACTTCTTTTAAACCACGTAGCAGTGAGGTTGGGGAGAGTTCCCAATTCCATGGATTGAGTAGGAAAGGTGTTAGATAGACAGTCAGTGAAATATTTAAGTAATTTTTTCCAAAATACAGGAGAAATCAGATTGGCCAATAGAAAATGTCTACCTTTTTTTTTTATTATTTTTTTTTGAGACAGAGTCTCAATTTGTCATCCTTTATGACATTACAGCTCACAGCAACCTCAAACTCCTGGACTTAAGCAATTCTCTTGCCTCAGCCTCCCAAGGAGCTGGGACTACAGGTGCCTGCCACAACGCCCAGCTATTTTTAGAGATGGGGGTCTCACTCTTGCTCAGACTTATCTTGAACCTGTGAGCTCAGGCACCCACATTGGCATCCTAAGTGCAGGGATTACAGGCATGAACCTCTATGTCTGGCCTGAAACAATTCATAATTCCTGTGTTTTCAATGTCTTATCATTTCTCTTTCTTTTATCTATTACTTATTTATTTATGTATTTTTTTTTTCTTTTTTGAGACAGAGTCTTACTCTGTCACCCTGGGTAGAGCACTATGGCATCATAGCTCCCAGCAACCTCAAACTCTAGAGCTCGAGTGTTCCTCTTGCTTCAGCCTCTTGAGTAGCTGGGACTACAGGAGCCTGCCGCCATACCTGGCTACTTACTGTTGTTGTTTGTTTTGTAGTAGAATAAGGCCTCACTCTTGCTCAGGCTGGTCTCAAACTCCTGAGGTCAAGCAATCCACCCTCCTGGGTCTCCCAGAGTGTAGATTACATGTGTGAACCACCATGCCCAGCCAATGTCTGATCATTTCTATTTCTTTATTCAACTGTCAAGAATAGAAGCACCCAGTATAATTTACACCTGCATTCAAGAGGCTTGTTCTAAGATGCTATGTTGCCATCTTTAATCACAATCTTGTTTGACTTATAGTGTTCTCTTTGTTTTATATTCATAAATGACAAATCTTTGAAATTTAATCATTTAATAACAAATGGAAATATTTTCCAGGGTAAGGATCTCTTGTTTCATAAAAAGCCTGTGCTTCTTAACTGAAATACGTTTCATTTTTTCCTTAGTTTGGCTTTCCTGCCATGTCACAACTGTACATCTCAGATGGCTCTAGGTCTCTGACTTTTAAATTCCATTTGTAGATACGTTGGTCTATGCTGATTTGTACTTTTCTTTTGAGACTTGATAACCCCTCATGGTCTCACTTCATAGATCTGTATACCTTTCTTATTACTGACATGGAAAATGCATAGAGATTATTAGAGTTTTACAGTATACTTTTAGGCTCAAGTTCAGAATTTTTCAGGTCTCTCATACCTGAGATAGTAATAAAAGTTCATCCACTATTTCTCTAATCCTAAAATAACACTACATTTCTATCACTTACACAATGTATAATACATAGCAAGTGTTCAATAAATGTCTGAAGAATTGACTTACCCAAAGAGTTAGGACTATAAAAAATGACTCATGACTAAACTCATGAACTTACTAATAATCCCTCACTGCTGCAAACAGTATAGTTCGGTTAATCTTTAGTCATAATGCATATGGAGGGATAGAAAATATATCCTAAAATGCACTTCATTTTTAAAACAATTTCATCAACTAATGTGATGTGACCAGTATTTGATCTTCATGTACTATTTTCTTACTGAACACTAACTTAGCTCTATGAGATATATTTCTATCTAAACTCTTATGCACTTCTGTTTTGATTTTGCTTTTATTTCTTTGGAATGCTGTATTTGATATTACCCAAATATAGTTGCACCTCAGTCTCTATAGGGGATGTGTTCCAGGACCTCTGTGCCTAACAAAATCTGCAGATGTTCAAAGCTCTGATTTAAAATAACGTAGTAGGCTCAGTGCCCATAGCACAGTGGTTATGGCACCAGCCACATATATCCAGGCTGGCAAGTTGGAACCCAGCTTGGGCCAGTTAAACAATGGTGACAACCTCAACAAAAAATACCCAGACATTGTGGCAGGAGCCTGTAGTCCAGCTACTTAGGAAGCTGAGGCAAGAGAATCACTTAAGCCCAAGAGTTTGAGGTTGCTGTGAGCTGTGATGCCACAGCACTCTACCGAGGTGACATAGGGAGACTCTGTCTCATAAAAATAAATAAATAAGTAAAAGGACATAGTAGAATATTTTCATAAAGATTATGCACATCCTCTTGCATACTTTAAATCATCTCAGGATTACTTATAGTACCTAATGCAATGTAAATAGCTATTATACTGCACTTTTTAGGGAATTATGGCAAGAAAAGAAATCTATATCTGTTTAGTAAAGGTACAGTTTTCTTTTTCCTCTATTTTTGACTCACTGTGGTTGACTCCATGGATATAGAACCCATGCATATGGAGGGCCAACTGAATTATTAAGCTTTCATATGCTATGCTTGAATAGTTATTTTGTGAAAATAGAGCTCTCAATACATTTTTCTATATAGCTTTCTAATTTTAGTTCTGTTTTTATTTTTTAATTGAATGTTCTGTTTTGATGTCTATTCTTCATTAATGATCTAAAAGTTCCATGAAGCAGAGGCTTTATTTGCTATATTTTGCTCATTACTTTTATACATGTTGCACAAACTAACTCATGGATCAAGTATTCATTGATTTTTTTTATTAGGTGTCAAGACCTATGCTAGATGATGGGAAGAGAGCCAAAAGCAAGGTAGACATTCCTTGGTCCTTGTAACTTTGTAAAATAACAAGGCTACAGTGTTCTGGGTGCTCTCTAAATGAACAATAATATGACAAAACTCCTTTCCTTGAAGGAATCTAATATGTGAATGGACAATTACCTTGCCCCACACTATGAGTTTATGGAGTTTTGTGCAAATATTTTTCCATCGGAGAGAAATAGTTTATTGTGAGGCTGAGGAGGTCAAGAGAATGAAAAAATACTGTCTTAAAGATACATATGTGCTTTGCCAAATAAGAAGCGTACCCAATACGTGGGACACATATGTATACCTCTTCATGTGTTAGGGGAGTGAAAGTGCTTTGGAGGACTTCATTTAATGAGATGTGACTAGTGACAAGGTTAGTAACTTTGTCAGCAACCAGAGAGGGCTGGGGAATTTGCAGCCTTAGAGCCATAAGTGGCTTTCCAGATCCCTGGAAAGATCCAGATTGGTCCTATAAGATCCAGATCGGTCCTATAAAATTTCCAAATCCAAATTTTATAGGACCAATCCATTTAATAAAGGAATTTGTTCTGTGAAGTTTGGATTTGGTCAGCGGATCTCACTTGAGAAAATGGAGGGCCATATGTCACCTTGAGGCTGCAGGTTTGTGGGCTTTACCCTGACACTGATGTGGGACTTTTAAAGGAAATATGTTTTTCCTAACAGAGAATGGGTAGATATTATAACATATATTTTCTTTATATACTACTAGAGAGCTAACACCTCCATTCTTTGTTCTAACACCTATGTGCATAAAACAAAATATGTTCTACTTAAGCAGTTTCTACCAAGTAAAACAAAAACAATAAAAAAGATTCCAAATATTCAGTGTGAAGAAGTGTCAAGTACAAATTGAGAAAATTCATTGGCAACAGATACCCTAGTAACTACCTATTTTTACTGATTATTTCAGATATTAAAAGACTACTTAAGATTTTATTGGAATAAATATCTGCAAAAACCTAAGCTCAAGTTAGGCAAGCACAGAATGGAAAGTTGTGAATTCGTGGATGGAAATCATTGTGGCTAGTAAATGATAATATGGATAATACTTATGTGATATTGAACTGATGCTCCTTGGATCATTAATCCACATATTTCCGGCTTTCCACATCCATTAAAATCAATGCTTCTGCTGCTTCAGGGCATCAGGCTCAGACAAATGGCCCATTGCTTATATCTGAATTTTAAATTTTATAGACAGATTTGTCTACAGTGAATCAATTGTCTTGAAAGCAGCCTCTGTGGAAAAATACTAGCATTCTCCATGTTATAAAATCTCTCAATAATCGAGAGACAAGACCCATATACAGCGCGAGGCCATAAATGTAACATTAGGGGATTTGTAATTCAATCGCCAAAGGAAATCCCTTCCAGTTCTCTATGTTGGAAAGAGGAAAAAGATAAGAAAATAAAAGGGCTTATTGCATCTACTCCCCATCTCTGTGACCAGTTCTATGATTGCCAATTTGTTCTGTGCTCATTGGGAAGTTTTTGTGGTGGTTTTGGCTGGATTCACTCATGCATTTGCCTTTATCTTTTGTGTGAAGGCTCTGGTCTTGTATCTGACAGCTAATGGATAATTTGTTGCCTATTGGTCAGGGGACAGAGAAACTAGGCTATATGCCTTGGATTATATAGCAGATTGGCCTGGATTCCTGTATGTAGTGGTGGCTCCCAGTTCCCTGTGAGCATCGTGAATGGAAATCATAAGTTTTCTTGAAGCCCAAGATCATCATTTTCCATTTCTATTGACCAGAGCAAGTAGCAAAGGCATGCCAGATTCATGTTACAGAAATACAGATTTCACTTCATACTCGAAGAAGCTAGAAAACATTATGGCCATTTTTTTTTCCAATAAAGGCAATCTTAGTAGAGTCAGAAAAGACTTAAAAGACAACAACCAGGCCACGGGCCCCTCCTACCTCCCAGGGCATCAAAAACATCAAACCTAGTCTAGCTCCTGAGTTAGATTACCACAAATCCCCTCACCAAAGCCTAGAAGAAGGAAAGATGTGATCACATGAAAGGATTTTAAAAATATTGACTACTTGGTATCCACTTTCCTATAAAAATAAGACCAATGTTAAAGAAAAGAAGACTATAGACCATATTAAACCTTGACAATCTCAACAAAAGGCTTCTATAACTAATAACTTTAATGTTAAGAGATTGGATACTTTTCTTCTAAGTATGGTGATAAGGCAAAGAAATTCTCTTACCTCTCCTGTTCAACATCACACTGGAAATCTTAGCAAGTGCAGCAATGGTAGGAAAAGAAAGACTGGAAACAGAAAATTAGAAAAGAAGAATAAAGGTTGTATCAATCTCCACATGCTGTGTTCATTTATGTAGAAAATCTTCCTCTGCCCAACTTCCAGAACATATTCCTGGAGCTAAAGAAAAAAAGTTCAACCAGGTCATTGGAGGTAACCCAGGGAATAATCAATATTGTGACAAATTATCTAATTGTATTAAAAGTAGATGGCATTTTTATTTAAGAATTATCACAGGGTAATACAGGGTGTGGTATAAATGCTTTGCTTACATGAATTGCTTTTGTCCAGTTTGAGTCAAAGTTATTAAGTGTGCCCATCACCCAGACAATGTGCATTGTACTCATTAAGTGCAACTTTACCCATGCCCTATTCCCCACTCCCACCGGCTTGATTTTCATTGAATTTTACTACCATATGTGTACATGATTGTTGATCAATTAGTTCCAATTTAATAGTGAGTACATGTGGTATTTGTTTTTCCATTATTACTTCACTTCAAATAGTTGCTATTTCCATCTAGGTTTTTATAAAAGGTATTAAGGTTCATAATTTTTTTAATGGCTGAGTAGTATTCCATGGTATTTATATACCACATTTTATTAATCTACTCATATATTGATGGGTACACGGGATGATTCCACATATTTGCTATAGTGACTGTGCTGCAACAAACATTTGAATGCAAGTGTCTTTTTCATAAAATTACTTTCTTCCCCCTTTGGGAAAATTGAGTATTAAACACTTGATAATGGGATTTCTAGATGAAATGATATGTCTACTTGTCATTAGTTTTTTGAAGTATCTCCATACTATTGTCCATAAGAAGTAAGGAAGTAGGAGCTAACTTAAATTACTCTGGCAAAAAATGTTTTGTCAAAATATATAAGGCTAATAGCAAAAAGAGTAGATATATACACAGTAATGTATTTAGAAAAGTGTCTTTTGTGGGGTAATATTTAGCATTTATGAAATAATTTTACATTTATCCTGATGTTAAAAAAAATGAATACCATGTAAATATTCTGAGTGCTGAATTTCTCACTGTCACAGAAAGACATTACAAGTAAGTAAAGAGGTTGCTAAAGTAAATCATGGGGTGTTAGACTAGAGTCAGAAATATCAGCATAAATTCTTATTTGTTTTAATAGGTATTTATATACAAAATATTGATATATGTATATATAGATTTGTATTCAAACATTTTCTATAATTCCATTTTCTTAAAAGGTCTAGAAGTAGTGATGTCCCAATAGCAGTGAGCATACTAAACACTTATATCATGGCTTCTAAAAACCATCCTCTAATAAAAGAAAAAAAAAAGATTACTTGCAGAAAACATTGATGCCTGCAAGTTTGGGCAGGGAGAATACAAACTGAGCATGAGTCTGGATCTTCTTGTATTGACAGGAAATAAAATGCTTTAAAAACTGGGTGAATTTGGCTTAGGACCTGTGCTCAGGGGCTAGGGCGCAGCCACATACACCAGAGCTGGCAGGTTGGAATCTAGCCCGGGCCAACTACAACCGAAAAATAAATATATATGTATATGTATATGTATATATATACACATATATATATATATGTATATATCTAGATATATATATCCGGGTATTGTAGTGGGTGCCTGTAGTCCCAGCTGCTTAGGAGGCTGAGGCAAGAGAATTACTTGAGCCCAAGAGTTTCAAGTTGCTGTGAGTTGAGATGCCACAGCACTCTATAGAGGGAGACATAGTGAGACTCTGTCTCAAAAAAAAAAAAGGGGGGGTGAATTTATTAGGACACAGGAGCAAACTGAGAAGCATTCCCAATAAGCATAACTGTAAAAAAAAAAAAAGAAGAAAAGGCTATACAATAAATAGCAAAAGTAATAAATAATTATGAGACAATAGTGATATAAATACATGATTTAATAAATGATATTTTTAAAAAATTGAAATGAATAAACAAATGGTTTAAGAAGGAATAAAAAAAGAAACAAAGCAAACTAGAAGAGTCAAAATAATGTCTGCACCTTACATTTACACCTAGAAAACAAACAGGGAAATGAACAAGATGAGAGGAATTACATATATATAATTTTTGAGTTGCAATGTGTAAAAACTTCACCATTCTGTCTTGGATTCGGGCTTTAAGTATGCATACAAGGATGATTGTAGCTCTAACACAAAAGATTATTACAAACGTATTTGACACTGAGTTTGCCTTTGGGAGAGCTGGTCCCCCCTACCTGGCCTCCCCACCCCTGTGCCCTTTCTTTCTTTTCCTCTTTCTCTTTTCCGGGTGTAAGTAGAGGTGATTTCATTTAAACTCAGCAAGATAATGGTCCCTTTGTTATTTGTAAAAAAGCTCACTAGTTCATAAAACTACTACTATGCATGTGATTTTTTTTTTTTTGAGTAAAATAAAATAACATTTGTTCTTTTGTGTATATTCTATGGGATTTGAGTAAATTCTGGAAAGACTGTTAAAAACCAGTCTGTGTGGATTTTATTTCCCCAGTGTTCCCCATGATCTGCGTCACTAGAGCGCCTACAACTCCACAAAGGACATTGAAATTTTATATTGTATTTATTTGAAAATCTGTGCATTTATTTGAAAATCTGTGTGACTGCCTTTGAGAATATAGCATTTGGAGATGCTAAAAACATTATTTAAAACATATACACATCTTTAGTACTGTTTTATAGCATTTCTTTCTACCAACATACATAAAATACATTATAGTGTTACATGATGCCCACCTAATTTTAATAACTAGAGTAACATAAAATAACTGGGTTTAAAATCATTTATGCAACATAATAAAAACACAAACACAATGCAATTATGGTCATGTGACTGGAGCCAGAGAGTTCATTGGAAATGACAAAAAGAATTTGGTATTAGAGTGAGATTTCTTTCAAATAATAAGTTAACTTAATGTTTTATTTTTTTAGCACGATAATGCCATTTTCTCTTATTTAATCAAAGGATCTTATAGAAAAACATCTGTTTCTGATGTTATTATGTCTGGTTTTCATTTGGTCTAAAGTCATTAGGGTGCTGAATACCTCAGGCATCCTGCAAAAAGTGCTGTATGTGAATGAGACAGTGCAAAGTTTGTAAATCAATCATCCATGCAAAATAGCAGGTGATAGAGAGCTCTTTTAGAATTCAAATAAAAGGACAAACAATCTTCTCATGATGCATTTGGTGGAAACCAAGCTTTACTGATTTGTTTGGTCTTCTTTCTACAGATGCTTACCATTTTAATCAAAGAAGTATCTTCAAACTTAGTTGGATGCCCCTTAACATGGTTCATCTGAAGGAGCTGAACAATCAAGTTGGAAGACAGAAATCTCATCTTTGGGCAGGGTAATTTCTTGTCCTTGAAGACTTTTCTTAACTAGCCTGAGTTTTAGATTCCTCATCTGTAGACTGAAGAAAGAAATAATGTCATACATAATATATTAAAATAATTAGAGGAAATGAAAGATAAGAAAGACTTGATAAAATACAAAACATTTTCTAGTCATAAACATCTGCTGTCTTACTGAAGCTTCTTAGGTTTACACTCTGACTTAATGTCTGACATTGCATCATTAGGGCAGCAAGGCTAGATAACTACTCACAATGGACAAGCTCAATTATTTCTACACATCTTTGATTATTTATTGCTCTTATGATTTTATTCAACAAATATTTACTCAGCCATACTATGCACTAAGTATTGTATTGCCTCAGTATTTAAACATTAAGAAAATAATCTGTTTTCAATATCACTACTTCAATAGGTGGAGAATTGAGTTTTCATCCACCAGCAATTGATTGTTTTGGATTCAAATAGGTAATAATAATACTTTTAAATTTTATGACTGGAAAGCATATAAATTTAATGATTTTTTAAATAAAGATATATTTTTAAGATAAAATGATTATATCCATTCTAGATTTCTTCGTATCTAAACTCCTTAAAAGTAGTTAAGTAGTAGTATTAGTAGGAGAAAAAGAAGAGGTAGAAATAATTATAGGGATGATTTAAAAATACTTTTGAACTAATGTACACAGCTATGATTCAATAAAAAAAATAAATAAATAAATAAAATACTTTTGTATAGAATGAAAATTAAACAAAGAGGAAAAAAGGAAGAAAGGATAAGGGGAGAGAAGAAAGGGGAAAATAACATGGAAATGCCTTAGGAGAGATGAAAGAAAAAGAACCAAGGATAAGAGATAAAAAGATAAAAGGTAAAGGATAAAGAATGAGGAATAAAAAATATATACTTAAATCATAAATGGTTTGCATTTGGATGGGAAATAAAAAAGACAGAAACTCCCATACTGGAACTTTGGATATTAGAAGAAGGATACATAATTGAATTATGCAAAAATACTTTGGAATGTTCAGTATGTGAACCCAGTCAGGTCACACCCAGCCCCAGCAATCATGAATTGGCAAAACCTACCCAGGAAAAATAACCTGTCCAGTCATGTGTTATGCAATGTGATAGTAGATGTCGAATATGAAACACATAAGTAAAGAAAAAGAAAGGAATCTGAGCATGGCCTGAACTTAGGACATTTGTAAAGTGAAAAGTAATACTACTGACACAGGAGAGTAATTCCCAATGAGGCTGGGAATCACCAGATCCAAGTGAGCCCGTGGCTTCCTCTGAGAAAGAATCGGAGATCAAGCAGACAGAGTAAAGTGAAACCACATTTTATTCAGGAAACATAGGTTTGCTCCACAAATAGCATAGAGGTTAGTTTCTGAGAACAGCTCCTGTGGTTGTCTTGATTTCTTTATTTAAGCAATGACTGACTAAGCAGAGGAGGAATATTCACATATTCCTCATATTAAATTTAGAAAGGGCCTATGTTCTCCTACAACAGGAACCTTTCCCTTTCTCTACTTTATTTATTTATTTATTAAATCATAGTTATGTACATAAATGCAATCATGGGATATAATGTGCTGGTTTTATATACAATTTAAAATATTTTCATCGATCTGGTTAACATAGATTTCATGACATTTTCTTAATTATTGTGTTCAGACATTTATATTCTACATTTAGTAAGTTACACCTGTACCCTTCTAAGATGCACCACTGCTCTTTAACATTGTAATGGAAGTTTTAACCATTGCAATTAGGGAAGAAAAGGTGATCAAGGATATTCATATAGGGTCTTTCACTCTTTGCACATGAGATGATTGTATATCTGGAAAATACCAGGGATTCTACTACGAAACTCTTAGAAGTGATCAAGGAATACAGCAGTATCTCAGATTACAAAATCAACACTCATAAATTGGTAGCCTTTATATATACTAACAATAGCCAAGCTGAAAAATCAGTCAAGGACTCTATTCCATTCCCTTCACGGTAGTGCCAAAGAAGATGAAATATTTGGGAGTTTACCTGACAAAGGATGTGCAAGATCTCCTTTCTCTACTTTATAAGGCCCTTCAGAAACTGTACTAGTTCCTTTTATCATGTCAATCATTTATAACTAGGGTATAATGAGCTGCAAGGTCAAGAAGGGGCCTGCTCCTTCACTTTCTTAGCTCCAAATTGTCTTAACTTGTTCTGTCACCACATCTCTTTGGTTTTGTTGCTGCTGTTGTTTTTAGATCAATATGAAGGTATGAAGGCTATAACCCAACTATTGTACAAGAATATGGGTAAAGGGGCAAGGTGAGGTTGGGGTAGAGGGAGGGTAAATGGTGGGGCCACACCTATGGTGCATCTTAGAAGGGTACAGGCAAACCTTACTAAATGCAGAATACAAATGTCTTCATACAATAACTAAGAAAATGCCATGAAGGCTATGTTAATCAGTTTGATGAAAATAGTTCAGATTGTATATGAAA
>CAUYON010013294.1:0-13411 GCA_963573935.1 Arctocebus calabarensis
GTTTCCTGGCCAAGGAACCCATACACCTATATATACCCTGAGACTAAAGGCCTAAAGGAGGAGATGGGGAAAGACTGGGAGAGAAACGGAGAGAGCTTCTCTCTCCCCACCAGAATTTTCTCCCTCTAACAGGTGCCTTAATATTTTCTGTATTCTTTTCTTTCTTTTCTGTGAATAAATTCTGTCTTTGACAGAATAAATAGAAACGGAGAGAGCTTCTCTTTCCCCACCAGAATTTTCTCCCTCTAACAGGTGCCTTAATGTTTTCTGTATTCTTTTCTTTCTTTTCTGTGAATAAATTCTGTCTTGACAGAGCCTCAAGCTGTCAGGTAGAGTGCTGTGGCATCACAGCTCACAGCTACCTCCAGCCCCTGGACTCAAGCGATCCTCCTGTCTCCACCTCCCAAGTAGCTGGGATTATAGGCTCCTGCCACAACGCCTGGCTATTTTTTTGGTTGCAGCCATCATTGTTGTTTGGCAGGCCCGGGCTGGATTTAAGCCCAACAGCTCAGGTGTATGTGGCTGGTGCCTTAGACGATTGAGCCACAGGCACGGAGCCTCAAGAGATCCTCTTGTCTCAGCCTCCCAAGTAGTGGGGACTACTACGGGTGCCCACCACAATTTGGCTAGTTTTAGAGACAGGGTCTCACTTTTGCTCAAGCTGGTCTTGAATTTCTGAGCTCAAGCAATGCACTCCCCTCAGCCTCCCAGAGTGCTAAGATTACAGGCATGAAGAACCATGTAGGGCCAAGAATTCCTTTCCTGTTCAAGACTGAATAACATTCCATCGTGTGTACAGACCACATGTTGGTGGGCAGTTGTGTTGTTTCCACATTATAGCTATTGTGAATGATGCTGCTATGAACATTGGTGTACAGGTATCAGTTTTAGTCCCTGTTTTCAATTCTTTTTGATTTATAACCAGAAGTGGAATTCTAGATCATTTGGTAACTTTGGATCATATGGTTTTAATTTTTCCACATATTCATCCACTCTTACTATTTTTTGTTTTTGTGATTATAATCACTAGTGAATATGAAAGAGGGTAGAATTTCAATAATTTTGAGCTAGGCTTGTTTGTAACTTGGAGTGGCTATGCTATCAGGTGGATTCAGCTATTCACAGTCTGATGTCATAAACCATATGGGCTTCTTTCTGTTTACCTCCCTCTCCTGAAAATAGATCGATTCCGTGGAGTTTTGGAAAGCGCCTGCCCCCAGTACCTTCAAGCTGCCAGGGGTCATGTTGGTTCCAGAGTGCTGGGGCTCCAGAGGCTCACTGAAAGGGGGTTAGCCAGGGACAGGGAAACTGGCATGTAGGCAGCCTGACCTGCCATCCACCTCACAATGAAGGGGGCCTATGACTAAAATAGCCTCCAACACCCAGGTCAGGGCTCATCTCAAAGACAGGTGTGGCGGTAGGACACCGCAGCAGGACTCTCCATGTGTCAGGGGCACCTGGAAGTGGGAGGGCAGGAGCGTCGTCGCGCCTTGGCAGAAGGAGGGGTAGGCTCTGTCCACATTGACGGTTGTCTCTAACCCTAAGAGAGGAGCTGTCTGTGCCCCCAAAGAAGGGGACCTACGGGCTGGTTGAGGTTTGGTCACTGCCCTGCTGGGCCACAGCCTGCTGCAGGGAGCCAGGCTCAGGGCAGGTTCCCTGGGAATGCAGTGAAGCACTCATCAGGAACCCAGGGGTCCATGCACACAAGGGCGGTGAGGCCTCCCCTCAGGGCTGGGGGTGAGGGTGGGGTTGAACCAAAACTGTTATTGTTCAACTGAAATGCAGATCCTCACCTTAGATACCTCGCAATTACGCTAACAGCTTGAAATGGGTCATGATGGGAGGATTTATACCACAGAAATTGGCAGATGCTATAAACCCAGGGTTTATTTTCCTCCAAAAGTGGTTGTTAAATATTTTCCAGCACATCACTTGACTGGAGAGGAGATTTACCTGTCTGAGAGGTAAACCTGATGTTTTAAACAGCCCTAAATTCCTCCTGAGTCCTGCTCCAGCTCCTTTGAACCAGGGTCCCTGTCCCACCAGCCCATTCATCCCCCGTATCACAACCACTCCCAGGGTGATATAAGTTATGCATAGGGTAGGAACCCAGGGACGGTGGGAATGGGCTTAGAGCACATAGCTGTGGGGATAGTGGCTATTTCCCAGTCTATGGCAGAGCAGGGCTGAATAAGCAACTCGTCTGTGTTTAGGTCCTTCGCCATGGCAGGTGTGGTGTACCCCAGACAGGTGAGTGATGTGGGTTTCTGTGTCCTATGACTTCTCAGGGTGGGATAGCTTAGTAAGCAGCCACAGGGGAGGCCTGAGTTCTTTGGGGTTCCCTCTGGTCATCAGTCTGGAATGTTTTTGTTTTTGCAACAGGATAGAACTAAGGCATTCACAGTGTCCTGGACATTGGGGCTGAGAGATGCCTAAGAAGAGGGCCTGATGTATTGAGCTTCATTAAATCAATTACAACACATCCGATAAGGGCCATGGTAGAGGGATGTGAAATGTGCTATGAAAGCAGAGGAGAAAGGACTAGCTTTTGGGGAGGTGGAAAGTACGAGAGATGTTTTGGGGAAGTGACATTATTTGGAGTCTTGGAGGATACATAGGAGTTTGCTCGTCTGTGAAGAGGGCAACCAGGGTTCCCATCAGATAAGAGCATTGCCAGGCCTGGGTGAGAGGGAAGGAGTGAGGGTGGAGTACAGCGGGCAGGGAGGAGGCAGGTGGGAAAGGCATCAGGAACCAGATCAGGAAGGGCTCTGAATTTCCATCCCCAAAGTTGGACTTTTTTCCAAACAAAAAATGAATGAGAAACCATTGAATTTAAGTGGTAGAATGACAAGGCAGAATCTCTTGTTTTGTGTTCTTTGTCCTTTAGGCCCTGGTGGATTTAGACATATATCAAAGCTCCTACATGATCGACTATAAGCCCTACGGAAAGCACAAATATTCCAGAGTCTCACCGCAAGAGGTAGGAAAGCAGGCGGATCCTGCCATCTAATCCACAGCCCACGGAAATCATCTTTATTTCATCCTCATTATGAATGTGGACACCAGGCACTTATATGGAACAAGATCCCAAACCAGGAAACCTGACTTGAAGGGTTTGTGTGTATGTGTGTGCATGTGTTTATACATGAGTGCATGTATATGTGTATTTTTAAATTACATCAAATATGTCATACATATATACAAAAGATTGTCAATAGTATACTTTACAGTTGAAATAAAATGGATAAAAACAAACACCAGTGTACCCGTTATCAGCCAGCTTAAAGCTTAGCATTTTAACAGTGCCTTAGAGGCTCCTGTGCAACCACCCCCCCAAAATTCTTTCTCTCACTTCCAAAGGTAGGCAATATTCTGAATTTGGGGTTACAATGTTAATATGTTTAATATGTTTCTCTAAAAAGCAATTTTATCCTGTATGAATGAATTCCTTTGAACACATTGTTTAATTTTGCCTTCTTAAACTTTACTGTGTACTGAATTTGTATTCTTCCATAACTTTTGCTTTTTGCTAAACATTACGGCATGCTATTCAATTTCTGCTCTATTGTATAACATTGATTAAAGATGCATCAGTGTATTTGTCCTTTTTTCTACTGGTGAACATTTGGGATACTTGCTTTTTCCTACCCTTCCCTACTCCCAAATGCTACAATGAAAATGGAACACATCTAATGTGCAAGACTTCATTCATCACAGGAGTAGAATTGCTTGTCATATGATATTAGGTAAAATCACTCTTTTCCAAAGTGGTTAGACCAAGTTACATTATCACCAGCAAACAGATGGTCACTTCTGTTGCTCTGTAATTTTGCCATTACATGGGATTATTGTTTTTATTGTTGTTGTTTGTTTTTGAGATAAGACCTCATTTTGTTGCCAGAATTAGAGTACAGTGGTGTGATCACAGTTCATTGCAACTTCACACTCTTGGACTCAAGTGGTCTTGATGCCACAGGCTTTCAAGTAGCTGGCACTACAGGTGTGAGCCACCACACTTGAATAATTTTTCTTTTCTTTTTTTTTTTTTTTGAGACAAAGTCTCACTTTGTCCCTCCCTCCCATAGAGTGCAGTGGCGTCATAGCTCACAGCAACCACAGTCTCTAGGGCACAAGCTATTCTCTTGCCTCAGCTTCCCAAGTAGCTGGGATTACAGGTGCCCACCACAATGCTCAGCTGTTTTTAGAGATGGGGTCTCACTCTAGCTCAGGCTGGTCTCAAACTCGTGAGCTCAGGTGATCTGCCTGCCTTGGCCTCCCAGAGTGCTGGGATTACAGATGTGAGCCACCACTCCCAGCTAATTTTTGGATTTTTTTGTAGCATTGGGGGGGGTGTCTCACTTTGTTGCTCAGGCTGGTCTCAAACTCCTGGCCTCAAGTGATCCTTTCATCTTAGCCTCCCAAAGAGGTATGGCAGCTTATACCTGCTGCCATACCTGGCTAGATATTTTAATTAGTTTTTTCTTTTTGAGATACAATCTCATTCTGTCACCCTAGGTAGAGTGCCATAGGGTCACAGCTTACAAATTCTTAAATCTTCGGGTTGAGCAATCTTTTTGCCTCAGCCTACCCAGTAGCTAGGACTATAGGTGCCCACCAAACACCTGGCTAGTTTTTTATTTTAGTAGAGATAGGATCTCACTTTTGCTCTGGCTGGTCTTAAACTCCTGAGCTCAAACAAGCCACCTGCCTTGGCCTCCCAGAGTGCTAGGATTCCTGTGCCTGGCCAGATGTTTTAATTTTTGTCAGTTGGTGGATATAAAATCATCTTCTCTGTGTTCTTAATTTTCATTTCACTGACTACTAATGAGGTTGGGCGTCTTTCCATTTGTTTATGGAGATGTGAAATGACGTTTACGTTCTTTTATTTAAGAGATGGGGTCTGGCTGGGCATGGTGGCTCATGCCTGTAATCCTAGCACTGTGGGAGGCCCAGGTAGGGATATTGCCTGAGCTCAGCAGTTTGAGACCAGCCTGAGCAAGAGTGAGACCCTGTCAGTATCCATTTCAGTATGGATAACTGAAATTTGTGTCGTTTTAAAACTAGCCAGGTGTTGTGGTGGGCTCCTGGCTACTTGGGAGGCTGAGGTAAGAGGACCCCTTGAGCCCGAGAGTTTGAAGTTGCTGTGAACTGTGATGCCATGGTACTCTACCAGGGCATCAAAGCAAAACAAAACACTGATAACGGTAGTTGCCCCTGGAGATAGGATTCCAGAGAGGAAGAGAGTGGGAAAGAAACTTTTTACTGTAAACCCTTTGTATAATACCAATATTTCCCTCTGTTGTATATATTACCATTCAAAGACTAATTTAATGCTTTAAAAAATAAAGAGAGGTGTGCTCTGGATGCTTCCCGGAAAAGCGACTCCATCTCCTGCCTCTCCCAGCCCTCCATTCATGTGTTATTTGTTTCCACAGCAGGTGAAGCTCCATGTTCAACTGCGGCAGAAAGAGTTTCATAGGCCTGTCCCCAACCCCAACCCTAAGCTAGCGGATGGGTACCTTGCCTTCAGAAGACCTCACATGACTGCCAAAGACCTAGGACTCCCTGGCTTCTTCCCATCACAGGCCCGTAGGGCCACTGAGGAGGATGAGGGCAAGTTCACCAGCACCTGCCATTTCACATACCCAGCTTCCCACCACCTGTACATGGCCCAGCACGATCCCAACCGTGTCCACCAGAGCGCCGACTATCCCTGCCTCCTGGAGCCTGAGCGCCAACCTGCTGCAGAGGAGGGCAAAGGCTACTTTCTACTGCCTGGCTGCTTCTGTCCTCATCACCATTTAGTCAAAGTCCCCATCTTGAACCGATGGGGACCTTTGATGCCATTTTACCAGTAGGAAGCATAAGAATACCTTCCAAGGCCTGTTCCAAGTACACTCGGAAGTCCTCTGCCCTCTGCTCTGCCCTCTCTGGAGTACAGAGGGGGAAAAGAAAATAAAACCAGAAAGATATTCTGACAGCGCTGGGACTGCTCACTCTACCTTACTCCCTTGCCTGCCTTGGGACACGGCATCCTTACTGCAGAGGGAGGGAGGGAAACTAGGTGAGTATGGATAACTGAAATTTGTGTCATGTTTTATTATAATAAGAATCCCGACTGCTGGGCGCCGTGATTCATGCCTGACTCTGAGAGGCCGAGGTGGGTGGATTGCCTGTGCTCAGGACCAGCCCGAGACCAGCCCGAGCAAGAGAGAGACCCCCATCTCTAAAAAATAGCTGGGCATTGTGGTGTGCACCTGTAGTCCCAGCTACTTGGGATGCTGAGGCAAGAGAATTGCTTGAGCCCAAAAGTTTGAGGTTGCTGTGGGCTATGACACCATGGCACTCTACTGAGGGTGACAAAGTGAGATTATGTCCCAAAAAACAACAAAAAAGAGTCTCATCCCGGTAATCCTAGCACTTTGGGAGGCTGAGGCAGGAGGATAGCTTGATGTCAGGAATTTGAGACCAGCCTGGACAATACCGAGACTCCTGTGTCTACAAAAAAACAAACAATTAGCTGTGCATAGATGGCACACACCTGTCGTCTCATCTACTCAGGTGGCTGAGGCAGGGGGATCACTTGAGCCCAGGAGTTTGGGGTTGCTATGAGCTATGATGAAGCCACTGCATCTAGCCTGGGAGACAGAGTGGGACCCTGTCTCAAAGAAAAAAAAAAAAAGGCTATTAGTTTGCTGTGGATACAGTCTCTTTGATCCCTAATGAGGCTGAGTAATTTTTTTTTTAATTTAAGACCTTTATTAACAGGTGCTTGCAGTTTGTTGACTTTTTTGAAAAAATCAAGTTGTAAACTTTTATTGCAAATTAAAAATGAAGTTACTAAAAATCTCAACTTGACCAGATATGAAACAATTTAAAAACCTTTAAAGGCATATTGAGAAAAACCAGGCTTTTTTTTTGTTGTTGTTAAATCCTGTTTGTTATTACCAATAAAAGACTTCTTTAGGTAAAAATAATAAAAACCCCATGCTGCATAGATAATGCAGACAGTTCTAGTTATCTGGTCAACGGGCAAAAAGCAAGCACTTAAGGTCTTCAGCTCCAATCTTTTGCTCATTTCTTGTTGCTGGAATTTCATATTCATTTCTTCTTGTTGGATGACTAAACTGGATGATGGTAGAGATGGTAAAGGGCATTTACAAGGCTGAGTAATTTTTCGAGTGCTCTTTCTCTCATCATCAGTTGTAAATGCTTTCTGACCACTGTGTTCCTTCCTTTCTGTCTATAGATTCTGTTTTGTCTGTAAATGCCTTCTAAGGTGTCTGTAAAAAAAATATTTACAAAAGAAAGTTCACTGACTCCCAATGCTTGTTAATAAGTAAATACTTTTTTCAGTGGCAAGTCACATGGATCAGTTGATAGTTTTAGTACACGGCATTGCCTGAAAATGCTTCAGCTAAAGTGAAAACGTTAGTAACTGTAGATACCCCATGACACGCAGGCTCTGTGCTGCCACATCACAAACATTGTTTTACCCCATATTTTACCCCCGAAGAAAAAGAGGGTCAGGGAGGTTAAGTATCTGGCTCAAGCCTACACATGGCAAAGCCAGAATTTGAATCCCAGATTTAAGTTCAGCCCTTAAGTTTTAGTCATTTTTGAAAATTTCATGTCATTTAAATTCTAAATCAATGATGAAAAGCTATTTGATAAAACAATTGTCTTGCTCCCTAATGCCCACATTTCTTTCTTTCTTTCTTTTTTTTTGAGATAGAGTCTCATTCTGTTGCCCTGGGAAGATTGCCATGACATCATGGCTCACAGTAACCTCCAACTCTTGGGCTTAAGCAATCTACTTGCCTCAGCCTCCTATATAGCTGGGGCTGCAGGCATCCACCACAATGCCCAACTTGTTTTTTCTAGTTTTTTTTTTTTTAAGTGGTGTTTTGTTCTTTCTTAGGTTGATCTCAAACTTCTGCACGCAAAGCAATCTGCCCACCTCATCCTCCCAAATTACTAGGATTATAGGGCTGAGCCACCACATCTGGCTAATGCCTAATTTTCATTGGTTGACTACCCATTGGTGGGAACAACTGCCTGAACCAAGATCAGCTGGGTTCAGAGCTTTCTTACAGTGGTTCTTTTTTTTTTTTTTTGAGACAGAGTCTCACTTTCTTGCTCCTAGTAGAGTGCTGTGGCCTCACAGCTCAGAGCAACCTCATACTCTTGGGCTCAAGCAATCCTCTTGCCTCAGCCTCCCAAGTAGCTGGACTACAGGCGCCTACCACAACACCCGGTTATTTTTAGAGGCAAGGCCTCGCTCTGGCTCAGGCTGGTCTCATACCTGTGAGCTCAGGCAATCGACCTCCCTCGGCCTCCCAGAGTGCTAGGATTGCAGATATGAGCCACCGAGAGTGGCCCCTACAGTACTTCTTAACCCACAATGTTCAGAGGTCCATATAGTTAAGAAATTTTGGTCCTTTTGTCGAGGAGGTAATCAGTCTCTCTCCAAGGTGTGAATGGCTGAGCACAGCTGAAGTGCTTAAGACAACACATGGATCAGAGAAATCCCTGGACACCAGCACAGAATTACATACCAGGGTCCTTGGAGTCAGAGTAAGAAGACCTGCCATGGCCTGGGTCTAACAGAAGGGTAACTCGGGGCAGGATCAGGTCCAAAAGGACAGGAGGATGATTTGAGCCCCTAACACACTGCTTTTGAGGCATTTCCCATAGGAGGCTGATGAAACAGACAGTGTCTGAGAAACAGCCACTAAAGTCCCAAAGTTCTGCCTCAGAATTCCACACCCCATGGCAACAGGTTTCCTCTCATGGCATCCTGCAGTCCCCATATTCACCCTGGAGGAATCTTAGAACACAGGTCTGTTTACCTATTTATCATCTCCCTATAAAATCCCCCGACCCCCTTCCTATGAAGCTCACACTCTTCCTTCCAACCCCGTCTCTGGATTCCCCACACCCACATTCACCTCTGTTACTTCACTCTTGATGTTCCCTCCCGTCTGCTACAAAGCCCTACTTTCCTGTCGGGGTGGGACTGGCCAGGTCTCTGCCTGGCTTCTCTATGTTCCACAGGTGGACCACTATGCTATTATCTTGCTCAAGAACAATTACCCTTAGGTGTCTGAGGGCTATTTGCTTTAGCAGAAGGGAGAGAGAGTCTTTGAGGGAGAGAAACAGTCTCAACAGGAGAATAAATCTTAGCAGTCATGGTAGAGAGACTCTGTGCAGGTGTTCTGCGGGCAGGAGATCTGAAAGAGTCAGAGCGAGTGGGTCATGAAAGAATGTCCATAGGCTCCCCGACTGCTTTCTCCTGCAGCTTCGTACAGACATGATCCCGTGCCTCTTTGCAGCACAAGTGTACTGACTGCCAATCACGGATGTTCTTTTCTCACAAGCTCTTATGTTAGAAGAGCCAAAACCCTTCCCCATGCCCTTGTCACCGCGGTGTTATAGTACCAGGATTTTTTTTTTTTTTTTTTTGAGACAGAGCCTCAAGCTCTCACCCTGGGTAGAGTGCTGTGGCATCACGGCTCACAGCAACCTCCAATTCCTGGGCTCAAGTGAGTCTCCTGCCTCCGCCTCCCAAGTAGCTGGGACTACAGGCGCCCGCCACAATGCCCGGCCATTTTTTTGTTGCAGCCATCATTGTTGTTTGGTGGGCCCAGGCTGGATTCGAACCCGCCAGCTCAGGTGTACGTGGCTGGCGCCCTAGCCCGCTGAGCCACAGGTGCCGAGCCATAGTACCAAGATGTTACTGGCGTTTCTTATGATTATTTAGTGTTCTGAGCTTAACTGTCACCTCTCCTTTCCTTAAAGCTATATGGTCTACTACACTTTCCATCAGCTGAAATTCTGTCTCCTTCAGAGACAGAGATGCCTCTCTCGACACCCCCTGTCCCTAACAATCTGCTTTCCTTGTGTATTCCCAACTACCTTTGTCCCTATGTTTCTTAGAGGGTTGTGTGAAAGATCCGTGAGTGAATATCCAGTGCTAAGCCTGGCAAACAGTGAGTGCTCAATAATTGTTAGATTTATTGATTTATTTTTTTTAGAGACAGAGTCTCACTTTATTGCCCTCGGTAGAGTGCTGTGGTATCACAGCTCACAGCAACCTCCAACTCCTGAGTTTAGGCAATTCTCTTGCCTCAGCCTCCAGAGTAGCTGGGGCTACAGCTATTTTTTTGTTGCAGTTTGGCCAGGGCTGGGTTCAAACCCGCCACCCTCGGTATATGGGGCTGGCGACCTGCCCACTGAGCCACAGGCACCTCTCAATTGTTAGATATTTTTAATTTCAGTTTGTAACTATCTTTAGAATTATTGCTGTTTCATTTATGTCTGAGGATGTTTTGTTTTATCTGTGTTGCTACCAGGACCTGGAGTATAGCAGATGCTCAGTAAATACTAAGAAAATAAATACGAAGGAATGAAGGAATGTGAGAGGGAGAAAGGGCTTTCCAAGGGCAGGCAGGGGAGAGACAAGCTCCAGGCCGAGTCTGTAGCTGCCTCCAGCAATTCTGGCCCCAGGCAGTTACTTATCAACCTTTATCAGGGAAGCTCTTAGCACCTGGAGACACAAGGTATAATTGTCTGTGCAGGGTGCCCTCAACTTTGACCATAAATTCTACTCTCTTCCAATTGGAGTCATTTTAGGGGAGGAAGCAGGACCATAAGAACTCCAAATAGGGCGATTAATCAATCCCCCTTACCTTTTAGAGATTACTCAATTCCCTTTGCCTTTCTAATCCCGATTCTGCCTAATCAATAGATCCAGGAGGAGCCTTATTTGGCCAACAGACATTTTAATATTATCAGAATAAGACTCTTCCCTCCTTGCCCAGTTTATTGCTGAGCAGAACATGGCCAGATGTCAGCAGCAACCCCTGCCCTCATTCCTCTTGCTTTTTTTTTTTTGAGACAGAGTCTCAAGCTATCACCCTGGGTAGAGTGCCGTTATACCATAGCTCACAGCAACCTCCAACTCTTGGGCTCAAGTGATCCTCTTTCCTAGGTTTTTCTATTTTTAGTAGAGATGGAGTCTTGCTTTTGCTCAGGCTGATCTCAAATTTGTGAGCTCAAGCAATCCATTCACCTTGGCCTCCCAGAGTGTTAGGATTGTAGGTGTGAGCCACCGCGTAAGCCCTTGCATTTTTTTTTTAATAGGCTCTATCTCTGTTGCCCTATCTAGACTGCAGTAGTGACATGATAGCTCACTGTAGCCTCAAACTCCTGGGCTCAGTGATCCCACTGCCTCAGACTTCTGAGTAGCTGGAACTACAGGTGTGTGCCACTTATGCCTGGCTAATTTTTGTTGTTGTTGGTAAAGATGGTGTCTCACTCACTATATTGCTCAGGCTGGTTTTGAATTCCTGGTCTCAAGCAAACCTGCTTCAGCCTCCTGAAGTGCTGGTATTATAGGCATGAGCCACTGTGCCTGGCCTAAAAATAAGAGCTTATTTGCATTGAAAGAGTGTAAAGAGACACCATAAATCAGCCCTCCTCTTGAATTTTTTTTTTTTGAGACAGAGTCTCACTTTGTCACCCTCAGTAGAGTGCTGTGGCAGTCACAGCTCACAGCAACCTCAAACTCTTAGGCTTAAGCAATTCTCTTGCCTCAGCCTCCCAAGTAGCTGGGACTACAGGCACCTGCCACAACACCCAGCTATTTTTTAGAGATAGGGTCTTGCTTTTGCTCAGGTTGTTCTCAAACTTGCAAACTCAGGCAATCTTCCTGCCTCAGCCTCCCAATGCTGGGATTATAGGTGTTAGCCACTGCACCTGACCCCTCCTCTTAAATTTTTTAGAGCCCCCTGAGGTCCATGACATAAGAATGGAAAGCAGGGTGGAGTCCACTGGCGTATTCACCACCATGGAGAAGGCTGAGGGTCACCTAGAGGGGGTGCCAAAAGGGTCATTATCTCTGCCCCTTCTGCTGATACCCCCATGTTTGTGATGGATGTGAACGATGAGAAGTACGAAAACAACCTCATCATTGTCAGCAATGCCTCTTGCACCGCCAGCTACTTAGCCCACTTGGCCAAGGTCATCTATGACAACTTTGGCATGGTAGAGGGACTCATGACACAATCTATGCCATTACTGCTACCCAGAAGACTGTGGATAGCCCTTTTGGGAAGATGTGGCATGATGGCCCCAGAGCTCTCTAGAACATCATCTCTGCCTCAACTGGTGCAGCCAAAGCTCAATGGTTAAAGTAGGGCATGGTCATCCCTGAGCTGAACGGGAAATTTGTTGGGATGGCCTTCCATGTCCCCACTGCCAACCTGTCGGTCGTGGACCTGACCTGTCAACTGGAGAAGGCTACCAAATGTGAATCAAGAAGGTGCTGAGGGCCCCCTCAAGGGCATCCTGGGCTCCATAGAGCACCAGGTCATCTCATTCACATCAACAGTGACACCCACTCCTCCACACTTGATGCTGGGGCTGGCATTACCTTCAACAGCCACTTTGTCAAACTCGTTGCCTGATACGATAGTGAATGTGGCTACAGCAACAGGGTGGTGGACCCTATGGCTCACATGGCCTCCAAAGAGTAAAAGCCCCTGAACCACCAGCCCCAGCCAGAGCTCAAGAGGAAGAGAGAAGCCCTCAGCTGCTGGGGCGCCCCTGCCTACTCAGTCCCCCAAGTCACTGAGAATCTCTCCTAGACACAGTTTTCACACCAGACCCCTTGAAGAATGGGAGGGGTCTAGGGAGCGCCACCTTGTCATGTAATATCAATAAAGTTCCCTGTACATGAAAGAAAAAAGAAGAACGAAAGCAGGAAATCTAGAGTAGATACTCTGGAACTGGATGCATGGGGCCACCCAGACCACCCAGATGTGCCAGCCCCAGTGTTAGGCCCAGCACATTCCTATCTTACTAAATACCTACACTAACCACTGAGCTAATGCAGCTGCTACTCCATTGTAGCTGAGAAAACTGAGGGCTCAGATCACACACATGAATCTTGACTTCTTCCAGTGAAATCTCATTTTCACTGTTAGGTTTCTCATGTGTGAAATGAAGATAATTAAAGCCATCTCACAAGGCACAAATAAGAATATACATGAATGCACTTTAATATTGTGTTAAGGGGGCAGCGCCTGTGGCTCAGTGGGTAGGGTGCTGGCCCCATATACCGAGGGTGGCAGGTTCAAACCCAGCCCCAGCCAAACTGCAACAGCAACAAAAAATAGCTGTGTGTTGTGGTGGATGCCTGTAGTCCCAGCTACTCGGGAGGCTGAGGCAAGAGAATCGCCTAAGCCCAGGAGTTGGAGGTTGCTGTGAGCTGTGATGCCACAGCACTCTATGAAGGGTGATAAAGTAAGACTTTGTCTCTTAAAAAAAAAATTGTTTTAAGGTTAATAAAGTGTTCCTTTTAATTATTATTTTTGAGACAGAGTCTCACTGTTGCCCTCAGTAGAGT
>CAUYON010013295.1:0-27754 GCA_963573935.1 Arctocebus calabarensis
AAGTTAGGCTCTGTCCTTTAATTTCTGAGATCTTATTTTGTTGTTGATCCATTGTGATGGTCAGTGTGTAGAACAGGTTGGAGTATTTCCTGTAGAGCTTGTCTTGTTGTGGCGAATTTCCTCAATGTTTGTATATCAGTAAATGATTTGATTTCTCCATCAATTTTAAAACTTAGCTTTGCAGGATATAGAATTCTGGGCTGGAGATTGTTCTGTTTAAGTAGACTAAAGGTAGATGTCCATTGTCTTCTTGCTTGGAAAGTTTCATCTGAGAAGTCTGCAGTAACTGTGATGGACTTGTCCCTGTAGGTCAACTGGTGCTTACTCCTGGCAGCTTGAAGAATCTTTTCTTTTGTCTTGACTTTGGACAGGTTCACCACAATGTGTCTTGGAGAAGCTCGGTTGGGGTTGAGGCGACCTGGGGTCCAATATCCCTCTGAAAGGAGAGTGTCAGAATCTTTGGAGAGTATCAGAATCTTTGGTGATATTTGGGAAATTTTCATTTATAATATTCTCTAGTATGGCTTCCATTCCCCTGGGGCTTTCTTCTTCCCCTTCTGGGATACCTATAACTCGTATGTTTGAATGCTTCTTAGTGTCCCATAATTCCGCCAGTGAATGTTTGGCTTTCTCTCTCTTCTTTTCTGCCTCTTTAAGCATCTGAGTTATCTCAAGAGCTTTGTCCTTTACCTCTGAGATTCTTTCTTCTGCATGGTCTAATCTGTTGTTGATACTTTCTACTGCATCTTTAAGTTCCCTAACTGACTGCTTCATTTCCCTTATCTCTGCCATATCCTTTTTATATTCTTCTCTTACTTGATTCTGTTTTTGCATTTCTTTTTCCACTTTATCAGCATTTTCCTTCATTGCTTCCTTTATTTCCTTGATTGTTTTCATCATCTATATCCTAAATTCCCTTTCTGACATCCCTACAGGTGGAATCCTCAACCTATCTACCTCACAGCCCCTTGGGGGTGTTGCTCTGGACTGGTTTTTCATGATGCCAGGAGTTTTCTGCTGATTCTTCCTCATGATTTCTTTTATCTGTTTCCTTACCCTAATTTTCCTTTCACTTCCTCCTGCTCTTTAAATTGCCATGCTTCTGGACTAGGGTTTCGATGAGTCCTTTTGGTACAGGACCAGAGGATGAGAAGATTGAAGAGCAAGAAGGGAAAAAGGAAAGAAAGAGAGAGAGAGAAAAAAAAAGAAAGAAAGAAAGAAAAGAAAAGAAAAAGGAGGAAGGAGAAAGGGGTGGGTAGAAGCAACTATTGACCAAAAATAGAAAGGCACAGAAAGAGGGGGAATGGGAGCAATATAGGTGTACAGTAGGGTACTTTGACCCAACCTTAAAAGCCCCCAACCTCTGGGGGTGCCGGGTTGGGTGATTAGGTCAGCAGCTCTTTGCCAGCCTGTTCAGACAGAGTACCCCACCTCCACCAAGTAGAGAGAGAAGACAAAAATGCAATAAATCAAATCAAAACAAGCAAACCTAAAAGTTTACAGGATAAGATTGGGGAAAAAAACCAATCACTATGGGTAGAAACACTAGCAAAATTGAAGTCTAATTGTTGAAAAGGCAACAATGGAAAATTATATTTAAACTAGAAAAATGAAGAAATAAAAAAAGAAAAGAATAATCTTTAAGGAAAATGTTGAAATTAAAAATAAAACAACAATAATGAAAACAAACAAAGAACAACAAAAAACCCCCCACAAAACAAAACAAAACCAAGAAGCAAAGCAGTCTATATATCTTGCTGATATTGCCTGGGTAAGAGGTGATCTTCCGGGGTATGATATGTTAATCACAATGTTGATACAGCTGAACAAAATGGACACCAGAGGCCTCTAATGATTTCTCAAACCCCGCAGGGTGGAGAGCTTAAATCCTCCTCAGCCTGTTTAGAAGGCACTTTAAATTGCTAACTTGGGCTAAGCAAAAGCTTTCCCAGGAAAGCGCTGTGGCTGGGATCACTCCTTAAGTGGCTCTCCACTTACCCAGTGTGCCAAAACCTGTCTCCGCCTATGCCCCTGAGGGCTAAGGCTGCAAGGCATCTCATTCCCTGCCTTTAGGCTGCTCAGTCACTAGATTACTCGCTCCCGTGGGATGCTTGTTCTGAGACCCTGAGGGTGGAGCTTGCCGGGGCAGTTCTCCTACAGTGGTACCACACAGCCTACAACCAAACACTGGTAGCTCCATCTGGTTCGATGGCTCAGTCTGGAGCCCCAGACAACACTCAAAGACACCCACACTTCTGCCCCAGTTCTCCCAAGGTAGTTCAACTGAGTGCCAAGTCCAATAGAAACTCAAACAGCTCACAGGTAAGGCCTTTCCAGTTTGTAATCTCACTGCTGCTGTAGCCACAGCTGCCGGCAGGAGTAGACCGAATGAACACATGCAACCACTTGCCCGATCTCCACTGCTTTTGCCTTCCTTAGGGGTCCAGAAGTCTCACGCTGTCTCCCTGTGTCCCCAAAGGGATGTTTCTGGGCAGATCTTGCCAGCCAGAGATGCCTGAATTCTTCTCTCCCCAGTCTCACTGTGCCCAGTTGCAAGGAAGCTGTTACTCGGCCGCCATCTTAAAGCCACTCCTATTTCTTGTACATTTTACATTTACATAATATGTTGAAAATAAGGCAGAATTAATCCAGAAGGTACCATATCAGAATTCATGTTAGGCGCCCAGGGTGGGATTTTCCTTGGTACTTTCTGGACAGAATAAAGGAAGTTTTCAAGGATGTCTCAGCTCAGTCATCTCCAGGCTCCTACCGAGCCTTCCTGGAGGTCCTCATTCAGGCTTCCTTTCCTCTACACTTATTATTTTATTGAAACCATCAGCTTAAATGGGACCACAGTGAACTGAACATTGATGTCCCCATCCAAAATTCATATGCTGAAATCCTAAGCCCCACAGTGACAGTATTAGAAAGTGGGGGCTCTGGGCTTCTTTTCTCTTTTAACACAATAATGGAATCTCTTTTGCGGCCTATGGTCAATGTATTTTGCTCTGTACGCCTTACTCTGTAAACCTATCTTTCTCTTGCTCAATAAACTTTGTTTCATACTTGCAAAAACCAAAAAAAAGTGAGGATCTTGGGAGCTATTAGGTCATAAAGGCAGGCCCCTCATGAACAGGATTAGTTCCCCCATAAAAGAGACCCCAGAGAGAGCTCTCAGTGTTTCCACCAAGTGAGGACACAGTGAGAAGATGAGCTTCAATCTACGGACAAGGCAGTCAGCCCTCGTCAGGCACAGAATCTGCTGGTGTCTTGACCTGAGACTTCCTAGCCTTCAAAACTGTGAGAAATAAATTTCTATCATCGATGAGATATTGTCTCAGTCTATGGTATTTTTTTTGAAGCAGCTCAAACAAAGACAGGGCCACCTAAGGGGTCCAAATGCACAATTGTGATACTTCTTTCTTATGAAGACTTGCAGGGATATACGTTAAATAGAAAATAGAAAAGGAAAAACAAAAGATCATGATATATTCACTAAGGAACGGCTTTTCTGTCTCTACTGCTTTCTTGTACTTATTCCAGGTTTTGGAGTGCCACGGAGGCCACTTTTGCATAGGCTGGTATATCTTCTTGTTGGAATCCCCCTCACTTGGACCATTATTATATGAGACAACAAAGACTCAAACGGTCACACAGTCTCCTAAGGGCATCCCCAGGCAGACTACATTGAGAACGTGCTGTACATGATATGATAATTGTTTTAATTTTTACTAATTAATAATAATCCAACTCATTTAGTATGAGTCTTAGGAGAATTCTCTGTTGGCACTGCTCAAAGCTAAGTGGATTCCTACATCATCCTCCCTTTTCAAGTTCTTACATAGTTTTTATATTTGATAGCTCTTGCATTAGTCCTGCACAATAGGAAAAAAAAAGATAATTTTTTGTGCTTAAAATGTTGCTGCAATTACATAAACTTATTAACACTTCTGGTTGGTAAAAGTACTTTCATCTGCCAAAAGATATTTGTAGGTCTGCAAATTTAATAAGAAATCATTGTTATATAACTTACACCACAAGCTTATCTTCTACACCCTCAAATAACAACAACAAAAAAATCTTATCACCTGAGGCTAGGAATTCCACAGTGTACTTAACTGAGGACCCTAGCTTCTGTGGCTCAGACTTTGGACTTAATGTCATAGTTCTGGATTTTGGAATTGAACTTGTGAGCTCAAACACAAAAGTGTGGAGGTGAGGGTAAAACTGCATTTACATTTACAGGCTGTGGTCCACACTTACAGGAATATTAAGTTCTGTATAATTTAATTTACATCTAAATGCAGTTTGCAAATACTCTGAAGAGAAGATTCTTTAATTTGCAAATTTGATATTCCAAAATGTATTTCCTATCTGGAAGTGATGAGCATGGCAGGTTGTTCCAGTCATCGTGGATGTCCGGCCTTTAAAAGGCTACCAATGTAAGGGAGTATGGTAATCAGCAAACCTGGTTTTGCTAAGGGCCCTGCTTTTAAGTGCAATTTTTTTCTCTATTTACCATGTTGATAATAACTCTGCTACTATCATTAAATTTTTTTTCTTTGTGAAAAATGTCCCAGGAAAGAAAGCCGAAGACTAGGGTTGGTGATATGATCCAGAAAGATGATGCTTTTTTAAACAATAAAAGAAAAAGAAGAAGTTTCAGACGAATGAAAGAGAAAATCTCAAAGTTGGCAGCTTTTTAGCTCTGTGACTGGAATAATTCAGCCATATACTCTAAGCAGAGAAAATGAAATGCTAATGGGACATTTAAGGACGAGACTCCTCCATTGTGCTCTCAAGGGAGTGTCAACTCTATAGGTCACATTGCTTTTCCAAAAGTCAGATGATGGAACCAGTCTAACAAACATCTTTGACCCAGTTTAATTGACATGATCAGTCAACACAACTCACTTATCTATTCAGGTGTGCATGCAGGCATTCAGGGAGCATTCATTGTCAGCTGGAGACTGGAGTAGTCTGGAATCCCATGTTGAGGAAGACAGGATTCCTCTTCTGAAAGAGTATGTATAATCCCCATCAGGAATGATAAAATGAGGAAACCACTGAGAGCTGTTAGTAAACTGTCAGATTCCTGTAGAAGGATGCAGTGAGCTTCATTAGAGGAGGTGGAAAGATTTCATGGAGATGGCCTCTAAATCCGAATTTACAAAATGAATAGTGTTTGGACATTTGGAGCTGGCATGGAGCAGGGAACACCTCAAATTGAGGAGCCCATGAACGTATGCTAAGGAAGTGCATTACATGAGACCCAGAGGAGAGGGACTCAGCTGAACTTGAGATTCTGGAATATGACACCTCAGCTGAAACTTGAGGGGAGAAAAAAAAAGCATCCAGATCAACAAAGGTAAAAACTTGATAGTTCTATAAAGAAATAATAAAACAGGGGGACATGAACATGGCACTACAAGGAACTAGAAGCTGGTCAATATTATTAGAGTGAAATGTGTGTACCACATAACACAGAAGAAGAGGTTGTAGTTCTTCCCAATTCCATTGCATCTCAAACACTTGTGCCAGAGGCTGTTCTAGCAGAAGGAGCCAAAATTGACATCTTCTGAGCTGTGCATAGTTAAGGGTCAATAGGCTGGTGACTCGGTAATGGAGCCTTCCCCGGCCACCAGGTGCAGCTCCTGGGACAGCATGGTCGGTGGCACTGGCTCTAGGATGTGTGGAGAGAGAGCCTTACCTCTGCAGGGAAGGGACATCTGAAAAGACCTAGCTCTGCTTGTAGGATATGCATCTAGACATGCACCTCACAGCCCAGTGCTGACCGTCTTGGAAGCGTTGTGGCCTCAGAAAGTGAGCAAGAGACACAAGGATCACACTGAGAACTGGCCGTGGCTTGGGCAGAGTACCAATGAGAGTGATGTCTGGGTGAGCTCATCTGAGTACAAAAATGGCAAAAGACTAATGATTTCTTGGGATCACAGTGGGACAATGAGAGCCTTGAAAGAAAGGGATGCTATGACTGGATACTGCTGCTGTTCTTCATAGGAACAATTATTCCCCAGAAACATGAAAATTCAAGAACTTCTACAGTAGGAGGTGGCTACATTTTGGCAGGGATGTGTTTGAGGAGACTGGCTGGGGTACTAAAAATTCTCTATTTCAATATGAGTGATGATTCTGTGTGTGTGTATTTATTTATCAAGATGCACACCTAAGATTTACTCACTGTATTCTAAATAAGTTAACCTTACCGAGGAGTAAAATTTAGGAAAGGAAGATGAGGTATTCATAAGCCCTGGTTCTAAATCCTACCTGACACATGATTTACGTATTCATAACATACTTCCAGGATTCATACTTGGTGCCAGCCACCAGACCCTGTTCTCAGTTCCTGCTCTGAACACATGTCAGGTCTAATCAACTTTTGCCACTTGATTATAATCTTTGTTCTATGTTCTTTCCTCTTTTAAAAAAATGAAGTAAAAATATTGTTCAAAGTGATTGCTTTTAACAATTAAACAAATTCTAGAAGTGTTATTCCTGCAGTTAATTTACAAATGCAGATGGAAACCAATATTGTTTTCTCTGCTAGAATGCTTCATTTCATTTCTCTGAGGTCCTTCATTTTTGCCCCAGAAACACTCATTTAAATGCAGGTGTGAGGACGCATAAGCTTCTTAGCAGTGACTCAGAATGCTGACGGACCCCTTTTTATGATTTTTCCAGACAGAGAGGAATGGTTCAGCATGTTAAGTAGCTACAAATTGTATAATTCGGCCCTAAATGGCCACTGCACAGGATTGCCTGCTGCCGCTAAATTTCTCCACCTTAAATGTCATATTAATACCCTGGAATTTCTTCTTCTTTTACTTAGTTAAATAAAAGCAGATCCAAAGTTCAAAAGGTAAAACTGAAGCCTCTCCTTGAAAGCATTTCTGAGGTTTCTACTAGGTCTGGGAAGGAACTGGGGGAGAATTACATCATGTCATTCCAGTAAGCTCGGGAATCAAAGGTATATTCTTTGCTCAATGTAAGTGTGCAGATCAGAAATTTCTGTCAAGAGTTTGCTTCTTGGTACATGAGATAGATGCTAGAGGTTGCAGGTTCATTCCATAGAAATTCTCCTGGACTGAGTATGTTGGGTTAGAAGCAAAGTCTGGGGTGAGGATCCCTAAGGCCATGATTTATGGAAAGAGACTGTCAGGGCAAACGCATCGAGGAATAAGAGAAGCAAGACAGGGGAACAGCTAAGCAAGGCTGGTCTCAGTCTGATTTTAGGAAGAGTTCTGGAGTGTGTTTGGTCACCTGGAGTGCTTTTCTGAGGTCCTTCACCTTTTCCCCAGAAACACTCAACCTGGTATTGAATGGTGTCCCAACTTGGGGTAAAGGAACTGACCTTTGATAATACACTATGAATCTGTCGTTGGGCACAGGCCACCACTGGGTGGAAGGCAGTACTTTTCAGGTGTTTCTAGCCAAGACAGCTCCAGTCAGATGAGCACAGTTCTCAGAAAAAAGGAGGGGCTGTGAATTGTTAGCAGCCAGCACTCCCAGCATCTGGGGATGGGTATGCTGCTAGCAAAAGGGATGAGGTGGGCGCTATTAGCACCTCCAAACTCAGCTTCCAGCAGTGATGTGTTGGTAACTAGTTCTAGAGTTGCAGAGTTCAGGGGCAGAAAAGTCCTGATTTAAAGTATTTGTGAGCTTAGGAGGAATTGGTTTTGGCATAATACTGATTTACAACATTCATACCTTCTTGCCTGGTCTGGAAAATCAGGATTCATTGTGAATATAACTGAGGGCTAGATTGAGATACAGAAGTTTGGAGGAGTCCAGACCTTTCTAGTCCAAATTTCTGGGAGCAGAGGAGAAAAATATATAGCCACTCCTTTTTTTTGGCCAGGGCCATGTTTGAACCCACCACCTCCGGTATGTGGGGCCAGCACCCTAGTCCTTGAGCCACAGGGGCCGCTCCTCTATAGCTACTCTTTCTAGTTAGTGTGTGCACTAAGCGTGGGGTGCCCAACCATCCTGGTTTGCCTGGGACTATTTTGGTATTGGTGTGGTTTTCTCTTCTACATCCCAGGAAACTCCTCAGGCTTGCGCAAAACTGAATGGTATCTACTCCTGAAGACCCCATGATGTGCTGCACATTTTCATACTTTTTCTTTCTGATTACCTGTAGTAATTTCTCCTGGTGTCACCTTATAGTGTTAAACTCTATTACTATTAAAACTTCATCTCACAGTCATCTTCAACTCAGGATATCCTAAGTTGAGCCAATTACTTACTTCCCATACTTTTCCTTATAACCATTTCTGAGCCACCCAAGCAAGATTTACAGACTTATCCTAGGTGCATCTCTCATTTTTACCCATCATATACAAATGGTCTCCAGGTCACTTCTGTTATAGCCATTGGCCAGAAATAGCCATTTCACTCTAACTGCAAAGAGAAAACTGGGAAGTACAGGAGAGCATATGGGACATTTAATTAGCACAATGGCCTCAGCCACATGAATACATCCTGTGTGCCCTTTGGTAGGTATTGGGATATGGACTATGAAAAATACTGATAGGATTCCTGTCCTCAGAGTGCTTACAATCCTCCGTGGTAGAGCCTGAATGACCTTCTAAGCATGCAGATTGTTCATACTATTTCTCTGCCTAAAATTCATCAACTATTCCTCATTGTTGGTGGGGTAAAGTTCCAGTTTTTTAGTGTAGCACTAAATATCCTCCCTAATCATGACCCACTTCCTGTTTAGATTAATTTCCCTCTACGTTTCCACATACACAACAGGTGCTGGTTATACAGGAAGCACTTACAATTCTTCATGATACCCTGTGTCCAAAGTGCTACCTATAGATCAGCATTAGATTAATCCTTGACAGTCCTACTTTGACAGTTTCCTCTCTGAAATGGTTTGTGACTAGTTCCAAGAGAGACAACTTCTCTCTGTAACTTACCCATTTGTTTTCCTATGATTTGTGCTTGAGTTACACTGTGAGTCCACAGAGAGCACAAATGGCTTTCACTAAAATCTCCCGGTGCCTATCTCATAGTGCCCAGTGAATCAATATTAAGGTGCATTAAGTTCACATTGCCTTCTATTTCTCTCTGATTTGCTTCCCCTGAAAACAGTCCACAAATGCCATATATTTTTAATGCATATCTAGAGTGAGTACTCAGCAGAATGCTAAAAAGATCCTATATTAGCGTTGTTCATTGGTAAGAAAATCCTAGAGAGAGAGCAGTCTAGCAAGAGGTTAAATATTGCAAACCTTACAGGAGACTGAGAGATCCTTTAAAAAATATTCTCAGAATGTTGGAGTCATTGCATCATTATCAGGGCCTATCTCTACCTGATTTTATAATATATTGTTCAGACTCCCCAAACTTCTCTCTCAGAATAGTAATACATTATTGCCTGAGGAATATTCTGAAAGGTGGATAGTGTTAATCACACCTTTTTGTTTTCTGTACTTCTGCTTATTTGACATGTGGGGACACCCCAGACCAGATTTTGCTGACTCTGAGGAGACTGCCCAGCTGATAGCTGGCTAACTCCTAGAAATAGTGAACAATAAGGTACCTTTCCTCTACAAACTAACCAATCCAGAGAGCGCAGGAGAGCTCACATAGCTACCATCTACTGGCGAGGCTTTTATACTTAAGGCCAACACTCCCAGCTCTTATTACTCAGGGTCAGGTATCAGAGAATTAGACAGACGGCTCGTCCACCCCACAGCCTGCTGAAATTATTCAAACAAATCAGCGTTAGGTCAGCTTATCCTGCCTTGCCCATTCCTTCCTATGGAAACCACAGTGAAGGATCTTGCCCACATTTTCTCTTATTCCTGAATGTGGCGCTTCCCTGTGTGATCCTCAAGGCATAGCGCACTTCCTTCCCTCAGGAACTGTGAATAGCAAACTATCTTCCCAGTGGTAAGAAATCGATACTTAAAAACAGGTGTGGAATTGTTTCCACGGGTCAGGTGGAGGGCTTATTAAATAGCTTGGAGAAAGAGGCATAGAATAATTCTGGTCCCCTGCCAAGGAGACACGTGTATAAGCATGACACACGAAACAGATAGTTTGCAAAATGGCTGCCATAATTCTGCTCTTTGGGACCAGGCCCTTGCATGGCTCCTCCTCCTTCTCATTCTCCTGTGCCACACATGTCCTGACTAGGTGTGGCCCTGCAACTTGCTATGGCCAATGGACAATGGCAAATTTGATGCAATCTGAGGTTTGAGAAGTGTTAGCTCACTGGGGCTTCTCTCTCTTGCTACTGGGAACCCTTTTGCTACTCTGTGAACTAGCAGAGTAGACCAGCCTACTTGGGGGATACAGGGCCTTTTGGACAGAGATATCAGCTATCTGGGCCCTAGGCATGTGAGGGCATCCTAAACCTTTCAGCCACTGCTGTGCCAACCCAGACCGGATCTATCTTGATGACAAGCAGAATAGTGAGCAGAATATAATTTTATTGCTTCATTAAGGTGCATTCTTCAGCTGCATAGAATAAAATGAAGCAATAAAATTATATTCTGCTCACTATTCTGCTTGTCATCGAGACAGATCCGGTCTGGGGTAGTCAGCACTTATCCTTTGTATTACATTTCTTATTTAGGAGAGCTTATTTTGTATTAATTCATTTTTTTCCTGGTCAATAGCTATGGTCCCTTTACCCAGTGTGCTTTAATAGATCAAGGACTGTTGAGATATGATCATTTACAACCTTCACACCCTGAAATATTGCTTTAATTGCCCTGGAGAGGACTTATTATACTTAAGTGGCTACCTCACACCCATCTGAAGGAAGTTGGCTCATTCAAAAAACGTATTAATGGCAGATATTATATGTGCCACACACTGGTTTGGTGCCTGGAAAACATACACACCAAAGTTTGCATGGCCTTTGCCCTTCTTAGGCTATTAATCATCAAAGACAAAGAAATTAGTACACCAAAAATAAACGACAAAGGCATACAAAGGTTAGCATTAAGGTTTAATTGTTAGTTTTATTACAACAGAGATGAAAGGGATCCCTATGGGCTGAAGAGGTCACTCTTACTAGTTACTGAAGCAGTTTTTTAAGGTCTGTTAACAAAGGCAGATGCTCCACGGCTCACACATGGCATGGACCCAGTTTAATGACAATCTGGTATATATAAAAGCACAAATGGTTTTCACAAGACAACCAAATACAAGAGGCAGAAATGAGCTCCTTGGCATTTTAATACTGAAAACAATATAAGACAAGGAAGACAGAGAAGGGACAAAACTATAAGTAACTGATAACTCAATAATTAGCTAGGAGAAGAGAATTACCATAGTTTATTGCCCATGTACTTAGCTTCAGCTTTTTAAATTTATTTTTTAAAAAAGTTTAAATGTCACTTCTCAGCAGATGCCTTAGGTATGCAGAATTGTAAATTGAACTAGGACATGTGTCATGAGGGTATGTTTAATATTTTTATTTTTTATTTTTGTTAGTTAAGATTGCCTAAGTCAGAAGATCATCAAGGAAAATGTAAAATGGTTTATGACTCAACATCATTATTTTCAAGACTTTAAAAAGTATTTGTCTCTTATGTGTCTACAGAGAATATATTGTGTGATTGCCTATTTTCATTAATATTTATCATGAAACCCTTGTTCTCTCACCCCCAGCTTCTCTTTGGTGGTTCTCTGCTGCCATTCCATGACCTGAATTCTATAGAATTAAGGTTAATTCTCCAATATTCCTTCTGTCCTTCCTACATTACACTTTATTAACTTCTAAACTCAATTGCAGGTCTTAACATCACATAGCCTTGAAAAACTTGTGTAAATTTAGGTGATATATGGTTTATGGTGTAACTAATCATTAAATTGATGGCTACAATTTTGATAATATTAAGACAAAAAGTAATAGCGTGATACGCCATCCTACATTTAATTTAATTTCAGCTAGATAAAATAAAAGGCAATTGAATGCTTAAAAATACTACTAGAAGGAGAGAGGCCAGAAAGTTAATTTGGGTTGTTTTTGAGAGAAGTATAATGAATTATATTCTGCTTCTGTATAAGATTCATACTGCCCTGATATTTCTAAAAGAAGCTTGCAATTTTTAGTAATTGTATGAACATATCCAGTATGTTCATAGGTGTACTTATATTAAAAACTGAAAATCATAAATTTAAATTGTCTAAAATATTGTCAGTAAGTATGTTAGTGTGAAGAGTCATCTCCAAATCTTTTGCTAAAGCTAAGAGACATTCATAAATTATATTTACATTTAGAGCTGTCTGGCCAAAGTTATTTTCTTCTCCTTGGTCTCTTATTTATCCCAGATTCAAGGAATTTCATCAACAGCAAATATGGGCTCAAGAATGCCTTTAGAAGCACACAGCACAGACTCTAACTTCCTAAATATCATTCCTCTATTAAGGTTTGAAATCAGGATAACTGCTTCAGGAGGGCAGGCTAAGCTACTCTTTTTATTGTAAAGTAATCAGAAATTCCTACCAATTATATAAAGAGGTTTTTTTTTTCAACTTTAATTTGATCAACTGGGAAGTAATTTATAAAATAAAAGAAGGAATTATATTTTCTAGGCAATTTTTTACAAAGCTTATTGTACGTTATTTGAATATGTGTAAGTACGTATAATATTAATTGGAATCTTTTTATTCTATCTTATACTTGATCTTAGCCAACAGGCCAAGAAATGATTTTTATTCTATCTTATCAAATAATACTGATGACTTAATTAATTTCCAAGTGATTGAAGGCTGGCTGAACTTCTTGAAGCAGGAGATTTTATTTCTTACTCAATTTGCTCAATCAATTTCAAATGGTGACTGATGTACATGTTCAAGCTTACTACTTGTAAAACATAAAGGGAAAAACACAACCAGAATAAACCACAGTCTCTAAAAGTGGGATGGATATCAACTCTTATGCAATGTTTGGTCAAAGGGAAATCAAATCAAGATGATTTTATGTTGGAAGATGATTTCACTTTGAAATCTGACCCATCCTTACAGTGCAAACAAGTCAGATCAATATGTTAGCAATCTTGGGTTATTTGGGAAACAGCCAGAAAGTTTCCATTTATGATGAATCAAACCTTTCCACAATGAGAGAGAATAAAAACCTCAGAGTTGGAGGATTCATCTCTAGATAAAATGCTAAGATGGGGTCACCACTTGATTCTGGTCTAGTTCAAAGGACAAAAGAAATTTTCTGTCTATTTCCCATGACTCTTCTTTGCCAAATTATGTGTGAAAACACAACCCAAATTTTGGCTGTCTCAGGAAATACATCTACCTTACAAAGACTCACATAGACTCAAGGTGAAGGAATACAAAAATATATCCCTTGCAAATAGGAACCAAAAGTGAGCAGGTATAGTCATTTTCATATCAGATAAAATTGTCTTTAAATAAACAATGATAAAAATGGCAAATACGGTCATTATATAATGGTAAAGGGAGCAGTTCCACAAATAAACTAAATATATATTCATCTAACATAGGAGCTCTCAGATTCTTAAAGCTAATACTAAAAGATCTAAGCAAAGAAATAAACAGTAGCATCTTAATTGCTGAGGACTTCAAAACCCCACTGACAGAGCTAGATAGACTACTGAAGCAGGAAATGAATAAAGAAACACTGAGTTTAAATGAAACTCTAGAACAAATGGACCTAAAACACATTTACAGAACAATCTATCCCCAAACTACTGAATATCATTCTTTTTTCAGCACATTCCAAGAGAAACACTCAATTCTACATAAAATCGTAATAATTGAACACCTGGTGCTGCTGATTCCTGGGCAATATAGCAAAAGCAGTTATAAGGGTAAAATTCATAGCCTTAAATGTCTTCATGAAAAAGACAGAAAAGCCAGACATTAACAAATTGATGTCACATCTCAAGGAACTAGAAAAAGAAGAACAAACCAAAGGTAGTAGAAGAAGGCAAATACCAAAGCTCAGAGCAGAACTCAATGAAATGGAATCCAATACAAATGGTACAAAAGATCAATGAAATAAAATTGTACAAAATATCAATGAAATAAAAAGTCAGTTTTTTGAAATGGTAAACAAAATTGATGGACTGCTAGTTAGAGAAATCAGAAACAGAAGAGAAAGGACTCAAATTACCTCAAGCAGAAATAAAAAAGGAGACATTACAACTGATACCATGTAGATGCAAAATATTGTCTAAGAATACTATAAAAATATCTATGTAAAAAATTATAAAACCTAGAAGAAATGGATACATTACTGGAAGCACACAACCTCCCAAGCTAACTCAGAAATAAATAGAAATTCTGAACAGACCTATAAAAAAATCTCACAACAGCAACGACAACAAAAGTCCTGGATCAGATCCATTAATAGCCGACTTCTACCAGACTTACAAAGAACTGGTACCCATTCTATAGAAGTTATTCCATAACATTGAGAAGAAGGGTATCCTCCCTAAGTCATTCTATTAAGCCAGTATCACCTTGATACCCAAACCAGGAAAGGATACAACAACAACAAAAAAGAAAAATTACAAACCATTATCCCTTATGAATATAGATTCAAAAATTCTGAACAAACTACTAGTAAACCAAATTCAACAATACATCAAAAAAATAATTCACCATGATCAAGTGGGCTTCATCTCAGGGATATAAGTATGATTAAATATACACACATCAGTAAATATGATTCACCACATAAACAGAAGGAAAAAAAAAACAAAGACCATATGATCATATCAACAAATGCATAAGATTTCAATAAAACCTAGCACCCTGTCATGATAAAAACCCTAAACAAACTAGGCATAGAAGGAACATATCTCAAAATTATAAAAGCCATGACAAACTCACAGCTAGAATCATACTGAAAAATTGAAAGCATTCTCCCTAAGAACTAGAAAAAGATAAGGCATGACCACTATGACCACTACTTCCATTCAATATAGTAGTGGAAGCCCTTAGCCAGACCATCAGGCAAGAGAAAAAAATAAAGGACATATAAATCAGGAAAGAGTAGGTCAAACTATCTCTTTTTGCTGATGATATGATCTTATATTTAGAAAATTCCAAAAACTTTACCCAAAGACTCAATAAATAATCAATCAATAAATAATTCACCAAAGTTTCAGGTTTCAAAATCAATGTGCACAAGTCAGTAGGATTTCTATATGCTAATAATAGTCAAGCTGAGACTCAAATCAAGGACTTAATAGCTTTTGCAATAGCTACAAAGAAAATAAAATACCTAGAAATATACTTAACCACGGAGGTGAAAGATCTCCACAAGAACTATAAAACATGGATGAAAGAAGTTGTAGATGACACAAATGGAAAAACGTCCGTTGCTCATGGATTGTCAGAATCACCATCCTTAAAATGTCCATATTGCCTAAAGTGACTTAAAGATTCAGTCTAATTTGCATTAAAATATCAACGTCTTATTTTACAGACCTAGGGAAAAATAACCTAAACCTCATTTTGAACCAAAAAAGACCCTGCATAGCCAAAGCAATCCTAATCAAAATTAAATCTGAAGGTATCACATTACCTGACTGCATGTAAGTACCAGGCGCAAACTGATTGCACCTCTGGAGCTCCACATTGCCTGACTTCAAATTATACTATGATACAAGGGCACAGTAACGTTCATAGCCTTCACCTCACTTACTTAATTATTGTGTTAAGACATTTATACTCGTAATAGATTTGACATGTACCCTCAATATACACTATAGGTGAGGTCCCACCCATTGATGTAAACATTCCAAATTGTATATAAAATCAGCCTATTGTACCACATAAATGCATTGATGCAGACAGTTATGATTTAGTAAAAAATAAAAAGTAATCTTTTTTGTAAAAAGGGCATAAAAATAAAAACAGCATGGTACTCGTCTGAAGGTAGGTACATAGACAAATGGGGGAGAATAGAGAACTTACAAATGAAAATATGCATCTACAACCAACTGATCTTCAACAAAGTAGACAATATACATTGGGAAAAGGAAGCCCTATTCAATAAATGGTGCTGGGAAAATTCGATAGCCACGTGCAGAAGAATGAAAAAAATCTCCATTACCCACCACATACTAAAATTAATTCAAGATGGATAAAAGACTTAAATGTAAGACATGAAACCAGGAAAACTTAAAAAATTCTAGAAGAAATCATAGGGAAAAAAACTCATCTAGACATTGGCCAAGGCAAAGAACTTATGACTAAGATCCCAAAGGTAAAGACTGCAACAACAACAAAAAAAATGAATGAAATTTAATTTAATTAAACATGTGTCTGCACAACAAAGGAAATAATCAGCTGAGTGCATAGACAACTTCCACAATGGGAGAAAATATAGAATTCTTTTCCCAAAGAATGTAGAGAATAGCCAGGCATTGTGGCGGGTGCCTATAGTCCCAGCTACTTGGAGACTGAGGCAAGAGAATAGCGTAAGCCCAAGAGTTTGAGGTTGCTGTGAGCTGTGACACCAAAGCACTCTACTGAGGGTGACAGAGTGAGACTGTCTCAAAAAAAAAAAGAAAGAATATAAAGAAATGGACAACAACATATGAAAAAATGGTCAATATCACTAATCATCAGGGGAATGCCTACTAAAACTCCCTCTGTTACAATGGCCATTACTAAAATATCTAAAAACAAGAGATGCTGGTGTGGATGCAGAGAGAAAGGAATGCTAATACACTGTTGGTGGGACTGCAAATTAGTACAGCCTCTGTGGAAAATAGTATGGAGAGTCCTCCAAGAAACAAAAGCAAACCCACCATTCCAACCAGCAATCCCGCTGCTGGGTATGTACCCAAAGGAAAAGAAATCATTTTATAAAAAAGATGACTGCACTCAAATGTTTATCACAGCATAATTCACAATGCAAAGATATAAAACAAACTCAAGTGCTCATGAGTTCATGACTGAATAAAGAAAATGTGGGATACACACACACACACACACACACACACATGCACTGGAGTACACACTTTGGAGTACAATTCAGCCATAAAAAGAAACGAAATAATATTGCTTGCTGTAGCTTGGATGGAACTGGAGAATGTTATCATAAGTGACAGATCTCAGGAATGGAAAACCAAATACCATATATTCTCACTAATAAGTGGGGGTTAAACAATGAGTACATATGGGCACAAAGGTATACAAAGTACATTGGAAACCAAGAAGGTGTGGAATAAAACCAAGGGGTGTGGAATAAAAACTTATCCACTGGGTACTTGAATGCTATTTTGATGATAGACACGCCAGGAGCCTTGACTTCCATGTGTTAATAACAAAAAAATTCTTCTTCTTAACATTTTAAAATTAAAACAAATAAGTTAAATTAATAAAGGATGAAATTTTAAAAATTAAAGAAAAGAATCATGACTACTTAGTATTTCTATTTTTTCCTAACGATTTGAAAATTCTTTCACACTACAATATCCTATTCTTAGAGTTAGCATTTTAAGAAGATTGTTCTCTAGTCTTAATTCCTTCTCTTTTGCAGTGCAAACTAACTGCTGGAAACATTTGAGATTTAATCTATGTGCTTCAAACACCACGTGGTCTTTACAAACAAAGCCTTAGAGGAAGATCTACATTTATGGCATTCCCATTTGTCTCTGAATTGATGTCCACCAGCCATTCCCTGCAAAAATGTAAAAGTTTAATTACCCTGAAATAACAGGCTTAAAGAGGCATGGATACTTTTTCTTCCATTCTAGAGATACTTTGCTAAGGAGAACATGTTCCAGCTCCATCCATGTAAATATGAAAGAGAAAGTCAATAACTTTTATAAACTCTGTGCTCTTTCCCCTCCCATTCGTTTGCGTCCCCTCCAGATGTAATCATTATCGTAAGTTTTGTGTTTATCACATCCTTAAAAATATTGTTGTTTCATCTTGTACATGTATATTTAGTACATGTGAATAGTGTGTTGAGTTTTTTGCTTGTTTTTTTAATGAGACAGGGTCTCACTTTATCACCCAGGCTGGAGTGTAGTGACACGGTCATAGCTCACTGCAATCTTGAATTCCTGGGCCCAAGAGATCATCTTGCCTCAGCCTCCAGAGTAGCTGGGACTATAGGTGTGCCACTATACCCAGCTATTAAAAAAAAAAATTTTTTTTTAGAGTCAGGATCATACTCTGTTGTTTAGACTGGTCTCAAACCCTTGGCTTCAAGTGATCCTCTCACCTTGGGCCTCCCAAAGTGCTGGTATAACAAGCATGAGCCACTGTGCTTGGCACAGTTTTTGAACTTTATAAAAAGGATGTGCAACATGTAACTCTTTAGTGTCTATTCTTAACAGAAAGGCCTCAGAGTCTTGTCAGTGATCTACATACTACATAGGTTGCTTAATCCTGGGTAGAGAAATGGAAGTGAGTGTCTTTTTGGTAGGTTCTTACTTAGTATTTGCTCTTTCTTATGATAAGAAGGTTGGTTGACATCATCTTAGTCCTCAGGAATCTATCTTATATTTAAATAATAAGAAAACATACATGGAACTTTCAGAGGGCAGTTACACACCAAACTTTGGCATTGACAAAAGGTGATCCTAAGTGTCAGAGAGGGACAATTCACTGTGGGCTGGAAAAGGCACAGTTAGACCCCTGAGTTGACTCTTTAAGGGTAAGTAAAGATTAAAGTCAGGAGCAGGACACAGGGAGTCTTGAAGACTGAGAGGCTGTCACTGAACTGGAGACAAGTGTGGCTTACACATCCGGGAATCAGCTATGTAAGGAGGCTGGGGCTGTCCGTGTTTTGAAAGCCTTTGAAGCACCAAGCAGAAGAGCCAACCCGGGTACAGCCACATGCTTGTGATGGCCTGGACTGAACGGTGGGCATAGTAAAGGACGGGAAAGGGGGAAATAGATGTTTTGAAGAAAGAAATTAGTAAGTAATAGCTTATTTAGCTTTTACTGTGAATAAGACCTCTCCCATTCCTGCCGAATACACCAAATGTCCTTGATTCCTTAGCACATCATGCTCTGTTGATTGGCTCCTCTTCCTCTCCCTTCTGTCACCTGCACAGCCTTGCTTGGCTAACTCCACCTCATCTTTTACATGTCAAGTTAGGTTACTTTGTTAGGTTACTTTTGCAATTCATCCTAGGCCGCCTACTCAGACTGAACTGGGGACCTCCCCCACATGCTTCTGTCATCGCTTTCACCCTGTTTTCTTTTGATTTTTGTTTTTAAACTAAATTCTAGACTATTCAGATTTGTCCCATTTTTCCATTAATGCCCTTTTTTCTCTTCCAGGATCAAATCCAGAAGTCACATTGCATTTAGTTATAATATGTCCTTAGTGTCCTTTTGGTCTTCCAGAGTTTTTTTATCTTCCCTTGTTTCTCATCACCATAATTTTCGGGAGTACTGGCTAGGAATTTCTTAGCCACCCTGTTGTATTTTACTCTAATAATTGCAGAACTACTTAGCAGTCTTACTAACACCCTGCAAGGGCAGATAGCGTGTCACTGTCTTAGACATTTTGGCATCTGTCGCTCCTAGAATCTTGTCTGACGCTTAGAACCTACTGAATAAATATTTGTTGAGTGACTGAGCTCTTTCCTATTCCACTGTCTGATTAGGAAATGAAAGATGACTCTGACAGTGAAAAGCAGCAACAAATCCATCACATCAAGAACTTGTATGCCTTCAACCTCTTCTGCCAGAAGCGTTTTGATGAGTCCATGCAAGTCTTTGCTAAGCTTGGCACAGGTAACAAGGGTGTGGCCTTGGGATAAGGAGCTAATGGAGGGGTACCCTGGAAAGGACAGGGAGACATGATGCTAGACTTCAGAGAACTGGGAGAGTCTATGCTTCACCAAAATGATCCTTATACCTACAAGATCCTGTGGGTGGCCACAATGGTTACATGTTTATAATCCTAATTTTAGGAATCTGGTCTCACCCATAAATGCAGACTTTTCCAGGATGATTTGCCTTCACCATCAGAGAAAGGTAACAGGTTATTCAATTCAACAAATGGGCAATTGATCAGCTAGTGTTTATTAAATGCTGTTCTAGATAAAGAAGTCCTTGGATTCAGCCATAGGTCATTTTTGACAGCCTACACAGGACAGTACTGCAAAGCCCTTCCCTTCCTTTCCTTAGTGTCCTAAAACTTCTGTAGACATGAGAGCGTCGTGGTGAGGAGCAGGTACCCTGGAGGAGACTCCCCGAGCTCCGGCACACTTCCTGATCTCTCTGTGCTTCTGCTTTCCTTATCGTGTGCTGTGCTGCTCAGATGAAGTGCTTAGAACGTGTGGCACTTAAGTGTTTGCTCTTCTTTTTTTTTTTTTTTGAGACAGAGTCTCACAATGTCGCTCTTAGTAGGGTGCCGTAGCATCACAGCTCACAGCAACCTCAAACTCTTGGGCTTAAGTGATTCTCTTGCCTCAGCCTCCCAAGTAGCTAGGACTTCAGGGGCCCGCCACAACACCCAGGTATTTTTTGTTACAGTTGTCATTGTTTAGCTGCCCAGACCGGGTTTGAATCCACCACCCTTGGTGTATGTGGCTGGTGCTATAACCACTGTGCTATGGGCGCCGAGCCGTGTTTGCTCTTCTTCTTATTAAACTTTTCATTTCTTTATGTTCCATTTTTGCTTAATTTGGATCCATCTATATATACTTGGTTTGTATATTATATTATTATCTACTTTTTTTTCCTCTTCATCACTTTGCCCTTTTTCTGCTATCACTCAATGTTGGCCGGTAATCATCCGTATCAGTTAAGGTTCTTGGTTGTTAACAACAGATACTAATTCTAGGTAATTTAAGCAGAATCTGGACAAATTAAGCGGGGTTTATTGGAATATTAGGATGATGGCAGTTGGAGGGGACTGATTGATGGGACACCAGGCTCAGGAATAGGTGGGAAGAAGGGAACTCTGAAGGCCCTCCAAGCTGGAAACAGGATGCCAGACTATAATGTTTGTAGCCAGGACGGACTAGGCGGTCCTACACTGTCACAGCCACCTCCTTAGCTGTTGCCACTATCACCTCCCTGCTATTACATCCTTAATAAAATTACCCCCTGCCAATTTATTAGCTATTTAATGCTGTGTAACCAATCACCTCAGTACTTTATGGCTTAAACAATCAATCATCCATCTCTCTTAATACACACTGGTCAGGGCTCGGTGCCTATGGCTCAACGGGCTAAGGCGCCAGCCACGTACACCTGAGCTGGCAGGTTCGAATCCAGCCCGGGCCGCCAAACAATGAAGGCTACAACAAAAAAATGTCCGGGCGTTGTGGCCGGCGCCTATAGTCCGAGCTACATGGGAGGCAGAGGCAAGAGACTCGCTTGAGCCCAGGAATTGGAGGTTGCTGTGAGCTGTGATGCCACAGCACTCTATCCAGGGTGACAGCTTGAGGCTCTGTCTCAAAAAAAAAAAAAAAAAACACACTGGTCAGGAATTTGGGAAGGGTTCAGTTGGGCCGCCATCATCTGAAGTCTCGACTGGGCTGGAGGATCCACTTCTAAGCTGGCTTACTCTCATGGCTGATAAGTTGGTGCTAGCTAAGGGTTAGGGGGTCTTAGTTGTCCAAGTGGCTTTCTCTACAGAGCTACTTGAGTGCCCTCATGCATAGCAGCTCCTCTCAGAAGGTATGATCTGAGAGACCTAGGGTGGAAGCTTCAGTGCCTTTTGTGACTATCACTTCTGCTATATTTTGTTGATATATAAGGGTCCGGCTAGGTTCAAGGCAAGGAAATACAGAGTTCACCTCTTGATGGAGAAGTGTCATGTTACATGTGAGGAACAGGAAGGATGGGATATATGTTGGTGTGTGCCACACTGCCTGTCATCTCCGCATCACTTTCTCAATATGACTAGCCAGGATTAGGGCATGGTCTCATTCCAGACTCTGCGGGAGGGAGGAGGGGAGAAGAGGTGTGGCCCCCATTTGTTTCTGAAGGTAAAGGTAGGTGCCTGGAGCTATCTTTACCCTGGTAAGCGGGGTCTGTAGTATTTGGCCTTGTGTCTAGCTTACTTTACTTAGCACACTGTCTTTAAGTTTCATCCATATTGTAACATATACTAAATTTCATTTCTTTAAGTGTCTGAATAATATTCCATTGAAGTAACATTTTTATATCCACCTCATTAGCAAAAAACTTTACAAGATAGTATCAGTAGTTGCAATATTGTGAAACCAAATTGCTCTTACCTGCTAAGACAATGAGTATTGCTACTCAATAAGGAAAAAGTGCTTAGGCCCACTAATCCTATTTCTAGGAATTTATCCTAAGAAAATAATACAACCAATGGGCAGGGACAGAGCTCATAACTGGACACTGGAATGCTGGGACTCTAGATAGGGACAGACCTCACGACTGGACTGGACTGAACTGTGGAGTCTGGCCGCAGACACTAATGAGCTGGCAGCTCAGTATGAAGAGGGAGGCTTCACTTCACTTCCAGTTTCCACATCTCCCTGCTTCTCATTAGTGGGACCAGATTTGTGCCCAGAACACTGACTTCAGGGGAGTTTGAGAAGAGTGGTTTTCAGTTGTATAGCCCCATGGGGAAGAAAGAACGTAGAAGGGGATAGAAATAGATACTAAGGCTTGGTGCCTGTGGCTCAAGTGGCTAAGGCGCCAGCCACGTACACCTGAGCTGGCGGGTTCGAATCCAACCCAGGCCCACCAAACGATGACGGCTGCAACCAAAAAAATGGCTGGGCATTGTGGCGGGCACCTGTAGTCCCAGCTCCTTGGGAGGCAGAGGTAGGAGAATTGCTTGAGCCCAGGAATTGGAGGTTGCTGTGAGCTGTGATGCTACAGCACTCTATCCAGGGTGACAGCTTGAGGCTCTGTCTCAAAAAACAAAAAGAAAGAAAGAAAAAGAAATAGATACTAAGTGCTAGCTGACCATAAGCATGGTCAGATGTTGATGTGCTGTAAGTTATCTAGCCAATACCAGGGGTGGAGTAGTGGGATATGTTGGCCACTTTCAGCATTTTGCTGTTACAAACATCTATACCTGTAGAAGACAGTAAATTCTAAGATGTTAGAACAAAGTTTCTTCCTTGACATTTTTAATGTATATCATTTTGATTCTCAACGTAGCAGAACATTTTCCCACTTATTTATGTTTTTCTTTTGTTAATTATCCTTGTCTTTTGCCCATTTATCAAATGAAATTTTATGTTTTATTACCAATTTGTGTGAATCTGTTTTAGGTAATCAATGTATTAACTTCTTGCTATATATATTATGTATATATTCTCCAGCCTGTTGTCTGGATTATTTTTTAAAAATAATATTCCTTTTTTGACATATCAATTTTTTAAGTCTCTTGATCTTTTCCACTTTGAGATTCTCAGCTTTTCCTTGGAGATTTTTTATCCTGTACTGGTAAATATTCAGTTCTACATATGCGTCTGTGTCTTAGAATATAAAGTCATGCCATTTTGGTAACATTTTAGTGAAATACCTATATAGAAAATGTTCAAATCGTACGTGTAGAGCTCATTGAATTTTTCTGAACTTAAAAAACCAGCCCAGAACTTACTTTGCTACAGTAACAGTCTTAGTTTACTTTATCCTTAAATGACTTGGCTCCTTTCCAGAGAAATCATGCTTCCCTCCATGCAGATCCCACCCATGTGATGGGCCTGTACCCCGACCTGCTGCCCACAGACTACAGGAAGCAGTTGCAGTATCCAAACCCATTGCCCGTGCTCTCGGGGGCAGAACTGGAGAAGGCTCACTTAGCGCTGATCGACTACCTGACGCAGGTGGGTCTAGTAGAGAAGCACATGGAAGACGTGACCTGGGAGTTCCAGCACTCGTTTCTCCATGGCCAGGAATGGAGGGGCTCCTGTAACGTGAAGCCGTCGCAGACACGAGTGCTGTGATAGTCTGTGTGGGCAGCTTGTTCCTGCTGCTTCCAGCCTCTCAGTACCATTGAGCTTTTTTTGTTTCTTCCCAATCCTGATACCAAAGAACATTCAATTCTGAGTAAATTTATAAGAACTAAAAAGGGTAAATTTTAGTAGACGAGAACAAGGTTTTTTTAAAACAAACTTCTTGTAACAAATATACTTTGGGGAAAAATGCTTGTTCTACGCAGAAAACACAGAAAAGTACAAGCAGAAATACAAATCACTAGGGTATAAAGAATATTTATATTATTTTATATTATTTTTAATATTTTAGTGTTATCCTTCATGTTTTTTTTTAATCTACTTAGGAATTCACTTTTCATCTCTTGGTACTATAAATAATATCAAATTATATATTCTGTTTTATAGCTTACTTTTTAGAAATTTATCCAAATATTGGGAAAATTCTTGTGAATAAATAATCTTCTATAACATGTTGTATTAGGAGGTATTTAGATTTAAAATATTTTCAATTTGGTGGAAAGCCACAGTGGTACCTCAGCTGCAGTGGTTGGGCGCACTGGGCTCTGGCCAAGGGCACCAGGGAAGTGATCGCAGTGCAGACCTCCAGGGCTGCCAAAGGCCTCAGCAATGGGACAGGCAGGACCTTGATGCCATCCAATAATACACTCTCCCGCAAGCTGCGTGGAGATGAGGCTAGACAACAACAAGGTGAATGCAGAACATTGACACAAGAATCGTGCCATATATCTCCAGTATTAACTCAGGCAGTGGAAGCCCTGCAGGATAGACCTGTCTTATAAAATAGAGCACTTAGACTTCAGACAAGTGGAGAGGCAGGTGCAGCTGGAAGAGTGGGTCTGGAAAAGCTAGTTCAACGTGCAGCTGGTCAAATGGAGCTTCATGAGAGGTCCGACCTTTCTGAGCCAGCCAGGGGAAGTGGTAAAATTATTTTACCTTATTTTATTTTTTGAGACAGAGCCACAACCTGTCACCTTGGATAGAGTGCTGTGGCATCACAGCTCATAGCAACCTCCAACTCCTGGTCTCAAGCGATTCTCCTGCCTCCACCTCCCAAGTAGCTGGGACTACAGGCACCCGCCACAACGCCCGGCTATTTTTTGAATGCAGCCATCATTGTTGTTTGATGACTGGGCTAGATTTGAACCCACCACCTCAGGTGTATGTGGCTGGCACCTTAGCCGCTTGAGCCACAGTCACTGAGCTGGAAATTGTGAAATTATAGATGAACTAGTTGCTGCCTCTACCCAAAAAGGCCTGATGAAGAATAAAAGGCTGAATGAGCTGGGGATCCTAGACGCTGATGACAACCTCATGTCACAGGAGATGTTTGTCAGAATTGTGGGAAATCAGTTCAAGTGGACTGGGAAAGGAAGTTTTGGGACATTTCTCTTCTGATCACAATGATGTAAATAGAGAGGAAAATATTGGATTTTGCACACGCTGCCCTGGGAATCATTGCTGCCATTGTAGTCTGCTTCATGTCCTTGATTAGGCTTGAGTGAAATGTAGATTTATTGCTATTTGCAGGTGTTGCACACAAAGCACTCCTTTGTAAGAAAGATCATAAAAATACGTAAGAGAAAACATTTGGAGATTACTTGCCTGAAAGCCTTACTTTCTTAAACACAGTTCTCTCATATTACACCTGTCAGTAGCTTTCTAGAGTAATTACACTTCAGCACTTCAGAGAGGAGGAGGCGAGGCAGAGAATGGAAGCCAGTGTGTACACATGCAGCAGGTGTTACACTTGCAGTGTTCTTTTTAAAGTTGTCTGTTTCTCCTGATTATAGCAGGTCTGGTTTCCATGCTTATTTACACAATACTTACCTTAAGTTTTTAAGATTGGGACGTTATCTGCCTCATCAGACTTATTATTGAGGATCAGAGTGGGATGCATTTGTACGGTGAATTGTGCAATCATCTAAATAGCAATCAATGTCATAATTGGGTTTGAAACAGACATGAAGGGAGTTGTTCAGAGCTGATGAGTATGGAGAGCATTTTCACTATTGCTCAATGTGAATGATTAGAATTTTCTATCACTGTAACAGTATTCTGATATTTCTTACACAATTAAAATGATCACCTATATAAACTATATCAGCTCTATTTTCTTGGTTTCATATTGTAAAACATAGCTTTTAAAAATGCTTATGACAGAGTGTATGTGACATTAATGTGCCTAATGATTAAAATTTTAATGATAAAATAGTAAAAGTATATATGTTTTCAATTTAACTGTTATGGATGGATAAATGGAATTTTAAAGTCAGCACTAAGACTGACATCTGCAGTGAAGCCTCTTCACCCCAAACTTCTGTCACCGCAGGCGACTGTTCATTTTCTGTGCACCCATTCAAAGTCACAGGTCTTCTAGATATTTCTTCCTCTTAGTGTTCTATCAACATTTGTAAGGGGTCTCTGGGTAGGCACTGAGACGTGTTGCTGGTAAAATTATAGCGCTGTTCTCTACTCCCAGCTTCTGGGTCAGTGACTACCTGCAGGTCTGATCAGGCATAGGTGGCCTTGGCACTTCTTGACATTGTTACCTAGTTGTGGCGGGCACCTTGCAAGAATGCAAACTCACCTCTGTCTGCAGACTTCTCTACCCTGTGCTAATAAAAGAAAAAGATTCCTGGGCATAATATGTCTCAAAGCCTGTGGCATTATGAATGGCTCTCCACCGTCAATGTCTGAGGTTTAGGAAGGTGAGCACACATTCTTTCCTGGCTTTGGGAATGCATGAGGTTAACTGGGTGGCAGAGGAAGACCTTGGGCTTTGCCAGACGCAAGAAAATACACACTGGATGATTCCACTTGTATGAGGATCTAGAATAGGCAGAAGTGAATCTCCAGGGAAGAAAGCAGATCAATGAGTGGGAGCTGGGTACGGTTATTAATGAAGAGCATGAGGGGACATTCACGGGTGATAGAAATGTTCTGTTCCTCATTGAAGTTGTAGTTACATGTATATATAGATCCGTCAAAATGCATCTAACAGTATACTTAAAAGGGGTACATTTTGGCCAGGCATGGTGGGTCACGCCTGTAACTAGCACTCTGAGAGGCCAAGACAAGTAGATCACCTGAGCTCAGAAGTTTGAGACCAGCCTGAGCAAGAGCAAGACCCTGTTGCTACTAAAAATAGAAAAAAAGGTAGCCAGGCATTGTCCCAGATTTAGTTTCAGCTACTTGGGAGACTGAGGCAGGAGGATCACTTGAGCCCAGGAGTTTGAGGTTGCTGTTAGCTATGCCGACACCACAGCACTCTACCCAGGGTAATGTAGTAAGACTCTGTCTTGGGTGGGTGGGGAAGAGTACGTTTTATTATATATAAATTATAGCTTAGTAAACTTGATATAAAAAAAAATAAAAACATGGGTTTTTGTATTCAGACCTCAGTTTAAACCCCATTTCTGCCTTTTATGAAGTATCTAACATCTGTGTTTTGGATTCTTTATAAGATGGGGATACTAATACCTGTATCTGTTTTAAGTTTAAGAAAATGCCTGGCATAGTGCCTGGTGTGTAGTAAATACTCAATAAATAAATGTTATTGTTGTTGTGTCTGTGGCCATTTGGCAGTCATCAGTTCTAATCTCTGATAAAAACTGAATGCCAATGCAAGATCAGGGTTGATAGGCACGAGCTGGTTTAGAAGTATTCAGAGCCTGTGGCTCAACGGGCTAAGGCGCCAGCCACGTACACCTGAGCTGGCGGGTTCGAATCCAACCCAGGCCCGCCAAACAACAATGACGGCTGCAACCAAAAAATGGCCAGGTGTTGTGGCAGGCACCTGTAGTCCCAGCTACTTGGGAGGCAGAGGCAGGAGACTTGCTTGAGCCCAGGAATTGGAG
>CAUYON010013297.1:0-15093 GCA_963573935.1 Arctocebus calabarensis
TCACCATTAACTAAGGTAGACTCTCACTGTATTAAAGATTTGAACTTAAGAAGTGAAACTATCAAAATATTAGAAGAAAGTGCAGGGGGAAACTCTTGAAGGAATTGGCTTGGGTGAATATTTTATGAGGAGGGCTCCCCAGGCAATTGAAGCAGTATCAAAAATACACTACTGGGACCTGATCAAACTAAAAAGCTTCTGTACAGCCAAGAACATAGTAAGTAGAGCAAGCAGACAGCCCTCAGATTGGGAGAAAATATTTACAAGTTACGCCTCCAACAAAGGTTTAATAACCAGAATACACAGAGAACTCAAACATATTAGCAAGAAAAGAACAAGTGATCCCATCTCAGCATGGGCAAAGGACTTGAAGAGAAACTTCTCCAAAGAAAATAGGTGCACAGCCTACAGACACATGAAAAAATGCTCACCATCCTTAATGATCAGAGAAATAAATGCAAATCAAAACTACTTTGAGATATCACCTAACTCCAGTAAGATTAGCCCCCATGACAAAATCCCAAACCCAGAAATGTTGGCATGGATATGGAGAAAAGGGAACACTTCTACACTGCTGGTGGGAATGCACACTAATACGTTCCTTTTAGGAGGAAGTTTGGAGAGTACTTAGAGACCTAAAAATAGACTTGCCATTCGATCCTATAATTCCTTTACTAGGTATATACCCAGAAGACCAAAAATCACATTACAACAAAGACATCTGTACCAGAATGTGTATTGCAGCCCAATTCATAATCACTAAGTCATGGAAGAAGCCCAAGTGCCTATCGACCCACGAATGGATTAATAAATTGTGGTACATGTATACCATGAAATATTATGCAGCCTTAAAGAAAGATGGAGACGTTACCTCTTTCATATTTACATGGATGGAGCTGGAACATATTCTTCTTAGCAAAGTATCTCAAGAATGGAAGAAAAATTATCCAATGTACTCAGTCCTACTATGAAGCTAATTTAAAGGTTCCATATGAAGACTATAACCCAACTATAGCACAAGAAATGGGGAAAGGGGCAAGGGAGGGGAGGGGAAGGGGGAGGATGGGTGGAGGGAGGGTAATTGGTGGGGTCACACCTATGGTGCATCTTAGAAGCGTACGGGCAAAACTTACTAAATGCAGAATACAAATGTCTTCATACAATAACTAAGAAAATGCCATGAAGGGTATGTTAAACAGTTTGATGAAAACATTTCAGATTGCATATGAAGCCAGCACATTGTACCCCTTGATTGCACTAATGTACGCAGCTATGATTTAATAAAATAAATAAATAAATAACAAAAACGTAAACATAAATCAGGACCATACAAGATAAAAAATCAGGTCATGCTATCCCTGAATAAAAAAAAAAAGAAAGAAAATAACTGGCCTTTGAATAACCACAACATATAGCAAGATCCCCCACACAGAGAGATCCTGTAAACTGCTGTTTCATTCAGACTGAGATGGTTGTTCCTGAAAAAGGTTGGCCTTCACAAGTCAACGGGATCAAATGCTGATAGACTCACAGCAGAGTCAATCACAGGGATCCTGGAGTCATGGTGATCTTAGAATAAGGTCTAAGAGAGAAAAAGGTACAGGGTGGTATAAAAAGCAAACCACGAATATAGGAGTTGGGAGGGTATTTGGGGGGACCTCACCTAATGTGCATAATGCAATGGTACATTTCAAAATGATTAAGTAATTAGTATAATTGTGATGGATGTGTTACTTAGTTCAATGTAAGCATTTCACATTGTACATCAAAACAGTACACTGAACCCCTTTAAAAATAATAATAATAAAATAAAGCCTATCCTTTAAGGAAAAAAAAAAGTATATTACTGACTGTCTAGGGCTAGAAGGATTGGGAGGAAATGGAGAGTGACTGTTGATATGCATAGAATTTTCTGATGAAAATGTTCTAAAATTGATTGTGGTGATGGTTGCATAACTGTGAATATGCTAAAATGATTGAATTGTACATTTTAAATATGAAATATATAATTTAATTACATCTCAATAAAGCTGTGCAAGAAAAGTGGATTAGGAAAATAAACTATGACTGTATCCATTGAAAAAGTTATTCAAGTTAAGGCCAATGTGATTTATCTCAAAAATTTACAAACAAATTTCTCTTTGTTTAACATAATTAGATCCATTCAGAATATCCCTAATTAAAGTTTGATATTGGCAACAATACCAAATAAGCTAATGAAAAAGAAGCTCAGAGGCCAGGTACAGTGGCTTACGCCTGTAATCCTAGCACTCTGGAAGGCCGAGGCAGGTGGATTTCCTAAGCTCACAGGTTCAAGACCAGCCTGAAGTAGAGCAAGACCCCATCTCTAAAAATTGCTGGGCATTGTGGCAGGTGTCTATAGTCCCAGATACTCGGGAGGCTGATGCAAGTTTGAGGTTGCTGTAAGCTATGACATTATAGCACTCTACCAAGGGCAACAAAATGAGACTCTATCTCAAGAAAAACATAAAAACAAAAACAAAATAATGCTATTAGCCCAAGCGAGATGGCTCACGCCTATAATCCTAGCACTCTGGGAGGACAAAGCAGGAGGATTATCTGAGCTCACAGGTTTGAGAATGCCAAAAACAGGCCATGCTAGGCATTGAAACTTAGTATATCACAAAGGTAATAAAAATTAATTGGTTTATTAATTTAATAAACGAATTTGGCACAAGTGGAAATTTTATCCATATGGAAAAAAGATAAAATAGATCCTTACCTCATAGTATATACAAAAATAAACTCCAACTAGATTAAACCCCTAAAATGAAAAACTTCTGTTGTACAAAATTATGACAAACAATATAAAAAGGCCAGCCATTTTTTATGTAGATACTCTAGAGAAAATAAAGTTCATATGCATCACAGGGTGTTTGTGATAGGAAAAAATGGGAACCACTGATAACATCAGAAGAATGAAACCTGTGGATTATTCATGCAATAAAAATCTATAGGCGGCCAAGTATAACAGGTTACACCTGTAAACCTGGCACTTTGAGAGAACAACACAGAAGAATTGCATAAGAGTTTGACATCAGCCTGAGCAACACATAAAGACCCCATCTCTAAAAAAAAAATAGAAAATGTTAGGTGGGCCAGGTAGCATGTACCTGTAGTCCCAGCTGCTTGGGAGGCTTAGGCAAGAAGATCACCTGAGTCCAGGAGTTTGAGGCTGCTGTGACATTTGCCACTGAGCTTCAGTCTGGGCAACAGAATGAGACCCTGTCTCCAAAAAAAAAAAAAAAATCTATACAGCACTAAATGTAATGACATGGATAAATCTCTCACAAATAATGTGTTAAGAAAATACTTTTCAAGAACATATGTAAAATATACAAATTATATAAACTTTAATTACATTAAGGTTTACCTTAAAATGATTTTATTTATTTACCTTAAAAATGATTTTATTTTTTGAGACATAGACTCACTTTGTCACTCTTGATAGAGTTACAGTCATGTCACAGCTCATAACAACCTCAAACTCTTGGTCTTAAGTGATTCTCTTGCCTCAGCTTCCCAAGTAGCTGAAACTACAGGCACCCGCCACAACGTCTGACTATTTTTTAGAGACAAGGTCTTGCTCTTGCTCAGGCTAGTCTCGAACCTATGAGCTCAGACAATCCACCTGCCTTGGCTTCCCAAGTGCTGCAATTAAAGGTGTGAGCCACCACCATGCAGCTTTTGTTAAAAACAAAATTATATCATTAATACATACATACTTATAAATAGAAGAATAAAAGTAGACATAGAAAGAATATACACCACCTAGAAGATAGTGATTATGATAAGAAAAAAGTACTTGTCAGAGGAGTATTTTTTATTATGAGAAGTTCTGATTATGAAAAATGAGAAAGAAGATACCTTACCAGCTTTTGTGGAGCATAAAGGTAAGTTCACCCAATCCCACCCAACTGCACTCCCCCACCCACCTTGGCTGTGGCATAGAATAAGGACTCACCTTAAGTTCCAGGTCCCCACCCACCACGTGGAAAATGAAGTCCTTCTCCTAAGAAACTAGAACTGATCACAGGACCAAAAATCAACATTGCTGCTCATTCCCTCCAACAATCACCACCTACTGACAGATAAGTTCACGTGCATGCCCTTTACAGCATTGACTAACTCAGTCATAATGATGTGGCTGAGTTTCAACCACTAGCACCACCTACTCTCTAAGAGATTAAACTGGGTGTTTCATTATCTAAACAAAGAAAATCCAAAAATAAGAAGCGACAGCTGCTCTAGAAGAGGAGGAGTCAGCAAAAGATCTCCAGCCACGTGAAAAATCTGATAGGATACTCCAAGAAGAAAATAATAATTTCTTACCAATGGAAACAAACCAAAATGAGAATACTGAAATGAGTGATAAAGATTTTCATATATGCATTGTATGGATAAATGAAGCTCAGTCAACTATAAGAGAAAATAGAAATCCAATACAAAGAAACCATAAAAACAACTCAGGAAATGGATGAAAGAAAATCACTAAAGAAATTAAATTATTAAACAAGCAGAGCTCTGGGAAATGAAAAATTCATTCAAGGAAATACAAAGCAGAATGAAAAGTGTTAAGAATAGGCTAGATCAGGCAGAAGAAACAATCTCAGGGCTAGAAGACAGCACCTTTTAATTAAATAAGTCCGTCAAAAACAAAGATCAGAGAAATAAGAGGAATTAACAAAACCTCCAAGAAATGTGGGATCAGGTAAAAAGGCCTAACATAATAATGATAGGCATCTTTGAAGGTGAAGAAGAAAATACACAAGGGCTGGAAAACCTATTTGAGGGAATATTTGAGGAAAATTTCTCAGGTCTTGCTAGAAATGTGGACATCCAGGTACTAGAAGTACAGTGTACTTCCACGAGATTCATTGCCAACAGATAATCACCATGACATATACCCATCAGACTGGCAAAGGTAACACAAAACAGAAACTCCTTAGAACCATAAGGCAAAATCATTAGGTAACTTACAAAGGAAAGCCATTAGACTACCTGCAGACTTCTCAACAAAAACCTTACAAGCTTGAGATACTGGGTCCCCATTCTCAGTCTTCTCCAACAGAATAATGGTGAGTCTAAAATTTTGTACCCTGCAAAACTAAGTTTCTTATATAAGGAAGAAATACTTTCTCAGACAAGCAAATGGTGAGGGGATTTACCAAGACCAGATCTGCTCTTCAGGAAGTACTCAGATCTGCATCAAACACGGATCAGCATAACAGATGCTTACCAGTGTAAAATCATCCAAATGCTGAAGTACAGATCCCAGATACCACAATGTCTCAAGAGGTGAAACAAAGCAGTGAAGTTTTACCCAAAAGGATGAACAGAAATCCACTACACTTATCAATTCTTTCAATAAATGTTAATGAATTAACTCCCCTCTTAATGATCTTTATAATGATCATTTTTGTCTTTCTTTACTTTTGTTGCTTTGAAATCTGTGTTATCTGATATGAGAATGACTACACTATCTTTTTTCGTTTCCATTTGTGTAGAATATTGTTTTCCATCCCTTCACCTTGAGTCTGATTGTGTCCTTGTGGATTTTTGTATTTTCTCATTATGGTAAAGAGAACAATTCAACAAGAAGACATAAAACCCACTGCACCCAGATTTATAAAGCAAACCCTACTAGATCTAAACAAAGTGATAAACAGCAACATTATAAAACTAGGGACTTCAACATCCTTGGACATAGCCTCCAAGCAGAAAATAAATAAACATGGATTTAAATGAGCTTCTAGAGAAAATGGACCTAACAAACATTTAAAGAACATTCTACTCCCAAGCTACTAAATATGTATTCTTCTCATCAGCACATGAATATTCTTTAAGACTAATTACATATTATTCCACAAAATATGTCTCAACAAATGCAGAAAAATAGAAATAATACCATGTATCTTCTCAGACCACAGTAGAATAAAATTAGAAATCAACTCCAATGGAAACACTCAATTCTACACAAACTCATGAAAATTAAACGACCTATTGCTAAGCAACAATTGGATCAAGGAGGAAAGTAAGAAGGATATCATAAGATTCTTCAAACCAAATGACAAAGAGGGCATACGTTATCAAAATCTTTGGGAGTCAGCAAAAGCAGCTGTAAGAGGAAAATTCATAACCTTAAAAACCTACATCAAAAAAAAAAACACACAAAAGAAAAAAAATAATCATATATCATTTCCAGGAATTAGAAAGGAAGTGCAAACTAATCCCCAACCCAAGAGAAGAAAAGAAGTAACTAAGGTCACAGCAGAACTAAATAAAACTGATAATTAAAGAAGTATACAGATTATTGAAACAAATAGTTATTTCTCTGAAAATATAAACAAAATTGGCAGACCTCTTGCCAGATTAATCAAATACAGCAAAGAAAGGACCCTATTAAGCCCACCTAGAAATGAAAAAGGAGATTTTACAACTGATACTACAGAAAAACAAAACATCATCTCAAAAAGGAGATTTTACAACTGATACTACAGAAAGACAAAACATCATCTCAGAATACTATTATAAAAACCTCTGTGCACACAAACTGGAAAATGTTGAGGAAATAGAAAAAACCTTGGAAATACATAACCTCCCTAGATCAATTGGAAAGAACTAGAACTCCTAAACAGACCAATATCAAGTAACAAAATTGAACTAACAATAAAAAACCTTACACAAGAAAAAGTCCCAGACCAAATGGTTTCATGACCTAATTTTACCAGACATACAAAGAGGAACTGGTACCTACACTGTAGAAATTATTTTATAACATCAAGAAGGAAGGAATCTTCCCTAACTCAGTCTATGAAGCCAGCATCACCTCACTACCAAAGCCAGGAAAGGATACAACAACAACAAAACTGCAGACCAGTATCCCTTATAAATATAGATGTGAAAATTTGCAATAAAATTTTAGCAAATGTAATTCAGCAGCACATCAAAAAATTAACCCACTATGATCAAGCAGCCTTCATTCCACAGATGTAAGGACAGATCAGCATATTCAAATCTATGCATGTGATTCACCACATAAACAGAAGCAAAAACAAAGACCATATCATCATCCCAATAGACACATGAACACCTTTGACAAAATTCAGCACCCTTTTATAAGAAGTCTTAACAAAATAGACATAGATGGAATGTACCTCCATAAAAATTCAAAAAGCCATGTATGACAAACCCATAGCCAACATCACACTGAATGGGGAAAAATTGAAAGCATTCTCACTTAGATCTGGAACTAGACAAGGCTGCCCACTGTCACCGATTCTATTCAACATAGTGTGGGAGATCTTAGCCAGAGCAATCAGACAAGAGAAGGAAATCAAGGGTAACCAAATGGGAACAGAAGAGATCAAACTATCACTCTGTGCTGACAATATGCCAGTAGGTGATGTAATTCATTCCCAGATAGGAGAAAAACTAATTTCAATTCAAGTGTGCAGGGAGAGGGAACTAGGGAGGGGAAGAATGGAAGGAGGGTTGGAGTGCTCCCACTGATGGGCACATCGTAGGGAGGTATGGCACATCTTTTGGGTGCAGGATGTAACTACAAGAGGGACTCTACCTAACAAATTCAAATATTGTGATTTGGTTGTTTGTAACCTCATATTAATCTAAAAATAAATAAATAAATAGGAAAAAATAAATAATAATAATTAAAAATAAAATAAAATGTCTATACTACCTAAAGTGATCTATAGATTAAATGAAATCTCCATTAAAATATCCATGTCATGGCTCGGCACCTGTGGCTCAAGCAGCTAAGGCTCCAGCCACGTACACCTGAGCTGGCGGGTTCAAATCCAGCCTGGACCTGCCAAAAAAAACAACAAGACGGCTGCAACAAAAAAATGGCCGAGCATTGTGGCGGGTGCCTGTAGTCCCAGCTACTTGGGAGGCAGAGACACAAGACTCGCTTGAGCCCAGGAGTTGGAGGTTACTGTGAGATGTGATGCCACAGCATTCTACCCAGGGGCAACAGCTTGAGGCTCTTTCTCAAAAAAAAAAAAAAAAAAAAATCCATGTCATTTTAGAAAAAATAATTCTGCACTTCATATGGAATCAGAAAAAAGTCTGAATAGCCAAAGTAAACACAAACAAAAAGGACAAATCAGGTGGCATTACCCTTCCAGACTTAAAGCTATATTATAAGGCTATAGTAACTAAAACAGCATGGTACTGACACAAGAACACAGACATAGACCAATAGATCAGAACAGAAAACCCCAATATAAAACCATCATATTATTGTTAGCTGATCTTTAACAAAAGAGACAATAGCATGTACTTGTACACTGGGGGAAAGAATTCTTGAGCCACAGGTGCCGATCCAACTGGGGAAAAAAATTCTTATTCAACAAATGGTGCTAGAAAGTTGGACAGCTGCATGTAGAAGATTGAAATGGGATTCCTGCCTCTCACCACTCACAAAAATTAATTCATGATGAATAACAGATTTAAACTTAAGGCATGAAACTATAAGAATTCTAGAATAAAATGTTGGAAAACTCGTATATACATGGCCTAGGCAAAGAATTTATAAGGAAAACTCCAAAGGCAATCATAGCAACATCAAAAATTAACAGATAAGATCTGATTAAATTAAAAGGCTTCTGCATGGCCAAGGAAACAATCAATAGAGCAAATGGAGAACTTACAGAATGGGAGAAAATATTTGTATGGTATGCATCCTATAAAGGGCTGCTAAGCGGAATCTATGAAGACCTGAAGCAAATCAGCAAAATAAAAAAAAAATCAAATAACCCCATAAACAAGTGAAAAATACATGAACAGAGATTTTCAAAAGAAGGTAGGCAAATGGCAAATAAACATATGAAAAAATGCTCAGTGTCTCTAATTATAAGGAAAATGCAAATCAAAACTTCAATGAGTTATCACCTACTCCAATGAGAACAGATTTTATCAAAAAGTTCCAAAACAACAGCTGCTGGCATGAACGCGGATTGCAAATTAGTACGACGGCATGGAAAGTCTTATGGACTTTACTAAAAGTAAACCTACCACTTGATCCAGAAATCCCACAGTTGGGCATTTACCCAAATTTTTAAAAACCACATACACTGAGGGTGGAGGGTTCGAACCGGCCTGGCCCAGCTAAACAACTGCAACCAAAAAAATAGCCAAGCGTTGTGGCGAGCGCCTGTAGTCCCAACTACTTGGGAGGCCGAGCCAGGAGAATCGCTTAAGCCCAAGAGTTGGAGGTTGCTGTGAGCTGTGGCGCCACAGCACTATACTGAGGGTGACATAGTGAGACTCTGTCTCAAAAATGTATATATATGAATACTCTTATGAACATGCTATGGCTTTGCTTCCATACCAAGATGGCGACATAGTGAGACTCTGTTTAAAAAAAAAAGGATTTTTGCTGCACCCGCCTGTAAATGTAGTTCTGCCGCAGTTCGTCTTTCCCTCTTCCCCTCTCGCAGGGTCTGCGGCCACCGTGGCATATTAGAGACAGCAGCGCCTGCGGAAGCGTTGACCTTTGCAGCAGGCAGCAGCACCAGGCCTTGCAGTGGCAACCCCCAGCAGCTTAAAGCATGGCGTGAGTACCGAGGCTGGGGGCCGCCCTGGCCGCTAGCCCTGGGCGGGCGCGGGTTTCACGTTGGTTGGGCACGGTCTGGGGCCCGGCTGCGTCTCCGAGGGGGAAGCGGTTTTACAAAAAAAAAAAAGTCATTTTATCAAAAAGACACATGCACTCAAATGCTTATTGCAGCATAATTCACATTCACAAAGTTGTGGAACCAACCCAAGTTCCCATCCCATGAATGGATTAATAAAATGTGGATATGTATACCATGGAATCCTACTCAACCATAAAAATAAAAAGAAAAATGGTGAAATAATACTTTTTGTAGCAACCTGGATGGACCTGGAGACCATTCTTCTAAGTGAAGTTTCACAAGAATGGAAAAATGAACACCCCCTGTACTCACTATTAAATGGGAACACTCATGTGCACATTTGGTAGTAAAACTCGACTCAGTGGAAAGCGCGCAGGTGGGAGTGGGGAGGGGAGAGGTAAATTCATGCCTACCAGGTATAATGCATACTATCCAGATGATGGACACACTTAATAACTTTGACTCAACTGTACAAAAGCAATTCACGTATATAAATTGAACTATTTTTTAGAAAGAAAAAAATGTGAAGCAAATATAATAAAATCTTCCCAGTAAATATATAGTTATCTGTTACTTATTTTCTGTATATTTGATAAACTTCATAATGTAAATAAAGAATACCTAAAGTAAAATTTAAAAATACACATAAAAATTCCATACCATTCTTCTGCTTTCCAGATAGGCAGATATATAGATTCAGAAAAATGTTCACCTAATAGTAACATAACATTTTATCCTAATAGCACTGGTATTTTTCCTGCATTATGTTTCTCAGTATTAATGAAAATTCTAATAATGAGCATGTATCAATATTTTTTCTAAAAGACAGAAAGTTTGGCTTCATTTTTTTCTCCAAGCATTATTGAGATTTCCCTATTTTTACCTAATACCCATTTTCTGTTCCAGGATATCACAACACATTCAGTAGTTATGCCTCCTTCGGCTCTTCTTGGCTATGACCGGCTCTCAGACTTCCCTTGTTTTTTGTTTTTTTAAATAAATTTTTATTTATTTATTTATTTATTTTGTTGTTGCAGTTTGGCCGGGGCCAGGCTTGAACCTGCCACCTTTGGCATATGGAGCCGGTGCCCTACTCCCTGAGCCACAGGCGCCGCCCAAGACTTGCCTTGTTTTTAATGACCTTGACAGTTTTGAAGAGTACTGCTGTGGGAAGCCGCGGGGGACTCCCCCCCGCTTTTGCCCCTGTTATGGCCGAGGTTTGACCTTCGCTGAGAAGAAACTGGCAGAAGCCAAAACAAGGAGTAAAAAGTCCAGATGCTCAGAACTAGAGATCAACAGCATGGCAGTTTTAAGGTAAACAGCACAGCAGTTCCCAAGGAGTAAGAGAATGCCAAAGAGAACCTTAAATAATCTTTTTCCCTGTGAGAGTATAAAAGTCTGGAAGAAAGATAAAGTGTTGTCAAAATAAGGTCAAAATAAAGTGAAGTCTCAGCCTGACTGAGTCCGTTACCCTGTGCGTGTGTGTGTGTGTGTATGTGTGTGTGTGTGTGTGTGTGTTTCATCCCAGCGCTCCCTCCTCAGAACCTTACTAGTGGACGGCGGGCCCATCATACTGCTCAAGTATTTCGTAAAACCTCCCTTTACTGGTGTTTTGCTGATGTTTTTCACACAATCATAATGAGTTATCAGCTTTGGGGGAGGAAGACCACCGATGTAAGATGCCATTTTCATCATGTCCTACAGAGGGTGTATACTAGTAGCATAATTTATCATTGCACATGTTGACCTTGATCACTTGGCTGACATAGTGTTTGCTATGTTTCTCTGCTCTTTTTTCCTCTTTCCATACTGTGATTTTTGGAAAGAAGTCACTATGTGCAGCCCACACTGAAGAAAGGACTCTAACTCTACCTCCTTGATTGCAGAATATCTACGTAAATTATTTGGAATTCTTCTATATGGAAGATTTGTGTCTTCTCCATTTATTTACTTACTTGGTTATCTAATCATTGATTTACCTCAGCATGGACTCGGGAATGTTTAATTTTTTTTACTTTGGATTATCTTCCATTACTGCTTTATTTTATTGCTCAAATTGTTTCAGCTTTGGCCACTGGGAGCTCTTTCATTTGGTTGCTGTGTTCCTTTGCCTTCCCACATGTGTTTTTTGTTTGTTTGTTTGTTTTGTATCAATTTTCAAATCAACATACAAATACAATACACACAATGTTTTGATAAGAAGAGTCTTTAAAAATTAAATTTAAATAAAACTATAAAAAACTAAATTGTTTGCTTTAAAAATGTATTTGTATGCAGCAGCATTAAAACAATTTGTTTAAGCTACTTTGCTTGGAACAGCTACATCTAAAGTTACATTGTTAGCCTCGAAATGAGAACAACGTGACCTAAATATTGTGCCCTAATATTAATTTGAATAAAGTTAAAAAAAAATAAAGTTAAATTGTTAGGCAGGAACCCACTGTCAGCAAATAAATACCATATACCATGATTGGTCACTTAATATCTTCATTTCTAAAATGGAATTGGGGGAGGGAAGGAGGAAGCTCAGATTAGTAAAATAATAATATAGTTTAGATAAAAATATTCTAAATATTCTAAATTCCTGAAGAAATAAGACAAAAAAATAATTTTTTAAAAATTAGCAAGTTGTGTGTATATTGTCTCCTTCTACTTTATTCAAAGCACTTAAGTACAAAAATAGTAAATCAAGCACCTACTACATGACATGTTCCCAGTACGTAAGGACAAATAAATGAGTGAGTAAAGCTAATGTAACTCTTTGCTTCCAATGGATCCCTCTTAAGCCATACTAAATAATTTTTTTTTTTTTGTAAAGACAGAGTCTCACTTTATCACCCTCAGTAGAGCGCCTTGGCTTTCTAAAATTTTGGAACACTATGCGAAGTAGCTTAAACAAATGATTAAGTGATTAAGTGCCCAATGATTAAGTGATTTCATGACACATACCCTCCTTCCAAATATGTAATGACATTCAGATGTTTCCATTTGTTTAAGAGCTTTGCAAAAAATCATAGAAAGGAAGGAAAAATCTTGGTGCAATGGAAAAAGCATTGGAAAGAGAAGAGAAAGAATTTAATTCCAGCTCTCTTACTATCTCTTCATGTCACCCACCATGTGACTTTGGCCAAGGCACTTGGCCTCCCAGGATCCCAGCTCCTCTTCTATGAGATGATGTGTCCTAGGACAAAGTATAGCCTATGAGAAAAAAATGCCTTCAAGTAGTGAAAAGACTTAAGAACAATTGTGTTGGTACATGTCTTAAAATACTGTTTGTGGACCTGAGCAATGTAACAAGACCCCATCTCTACAAAAAATAGAAAAAGTGGCTGGGCATGGTGACATAGGCCTGTAGTCCCAGCTACTTGGGAGGCTGAGGCAGAAGAATTGCGTGAGCCCAGGAATCTGAGGTATGATGATATCACTATACTCTAGCTAAGGTCATAGAACTAGACCCTGTCTCAAAAAACAAGAAGCAAAATATCTGAAATTTTTATTGACAGGAGAGTAAGACCAAAGAGCATATATCTCAGGAGAAGGGTTCCTAGAGCACATTAATTCCAAATATTGGGTAGAGACTAAAGGAGTACAGCTCAACATACATTTGTTCAACAATTACACATAAGGCATTTACTAAAAGCTCTGAAAATTACATAATGAATAACTTGTTCTAACACATATATACCTTCATATTGATACTAAGATAAGGATTGTGCTGGTTAATTTTATGTGTCAATTTTACTAGGCCATGGTTGACCAGGCATTTGGCCAAACATTAGTCCTGCTATGTTTATTAGGATGCTTCTAGGTAAGATTAACACTTGAGAGAGGTAGAGCAAGATGGCGGCCGAGTAACAGATTCCTTGCGGCTGGACACAATGAGACTGGGGAGAGAGGAATTTAGGCATCTCTGGCAGGTGGGATCTACCCAGAAACTTCCCTTTGGGGACACAGGAAGACAGCGTGAGGCTTCTGGACACCCTGAGGAAGGCAAAAGCGGTGGAGTTTGGGCAAGTAGTTGCATCTGTTCATTCAGTCTGATCCTGTTGGCGGCTGTGGGTGGGACAACAGTGGGACTGCAGGCTGGAAAGGCCTTGCCTGTGAGCTGTTTGGGTTTCTTTTGGACTTGGCACTCAGTTGAACTGCCTTGGGAGAACTTGGGCAGGAGTGCGGGAGTTTTTGAGTGTTGTCTGGGGCCCCAGACCGGGCCACCGAGCCAGGCAGAGTTGCCAGTGTTTGGTGGTGGGCTGTGTGGAGCCATTGTGGGAGAACTGCCCTGGCAAGCTCCACCCTCAGGGTCACAGGACAGGCATTGGGTGGGAGCGAGTAATCTAGTGACTGAGCAGCCTAAAGGTGGGGACTGAGATGCCTCGCAGCCTTAGCCCTCAGGTCATAGGGTGAGACTAGTTTTGGCACACTGGGTAAGTGGATAGCCACTTAAGGAGTGATCCCAGCCACAGCACTTTCCTGGGAAAGCTTCTGATTAGCCCAAGTTAGCAATTTAAAGTGTCTTCTAAGCAGGCTGAGGAGGATTTAAGCTCTCCACTCTGCAGGGTTTGAGAAATCATTACAAACACAGAGTCACTCCCTACAAAGATCCACTAACAACAGAGTGATTCTGCCAGGGTCAGATCTGGAAGAGACACCTCCCAAACTCATAAGGACAGTCACAGGCAACAGTGAAAAATAATCATGAGGCGGAATCAACAGAAAAACTCTGGCAATATCAATAACCAGAGTAGATCAACTCCCCCAAGGAATGACAAGGTAGATGAAGCACAAGATCCCTTGTATAAGCAAATGTCTCAGATGTCAGAAGTTGAATTCAGAGTCTGGATAGCAACTAAGATCAGCACAATGGAGGAAAAGATGGAATTAGAATTTCAAGCAGTAATCCAAAAGATGATCCAAAAGATGTCTCAAGAACTGAATGAGTTCAAAGAGAAAATGACCAAAGATATTGACACATTGAGACAAGAAGTTGTAGCCCTCAAAGATTTGAGAAATACAGCAGACTCCCTCAGTAACAGAATGGACCAAGCAGAAGAAAGGATTTCTGAAACTGAAGACAGAGACTTCGAACACTCCCAAATGCTCAAAGACATAGAGAAATGGAAGGCAAAAACGGATCATTCTCTCAGACAGCTCTGGGATAACTCAAAGAAAACCAATATTCGCCTTATAGAGATGCCTGAAAATGATGAAGTGGCATCATGAGGCACAGAGTCTCTTCTTTATGAGATTATGAAAGAGAACTTTCCAGACATACCAAGAGATTCTGAAATTCAGATAGCAGACAGTTTCAGGACCCCAGCATGACCCAACCCAAATAAGACATCCTCCAGGCACATCATAATTAAGTTCATGAAAGTTAATATGAAAGAGGAAATTCTGAAAGCAGCCAGATGTAAGAAAT
>CAUYON010013298.1:0-12310 GCA_963573935.1 Arctocebus calabarensis
GGGGGGGGGGGTTGACCTAGCCTGGTTGTTCATATTTCCAGAGCTTTTCCGTTGATTCCATCCCATGATTAATTTTACACCATTTGGCTAGATGAGTAGATAAGGACAATTTGGGCTGGGAGTTCTAGGAGTAGTGATTGACCAGTTCTTTGCTTAAAAGCTTGGACTGGCATCTGGACCTTTTCCCCTAGAGTTTTGCCACTGCTTGCAAAACTGGGGACCTTCTTGGTGTTGTGGGGTTAAGTGGCTCTGTCTTATTTTCAGCTGGTCTTTGTCTTACCCTAGAGAATCTGTTACTCTGGATTGAAATCTGAGCTGTGAAGGAATAGCAGATTTAAGTCGCCACACCCCCCACAGGCAACAATTGAAAAATCCAACTCAAACCTTCCCACTACCACACACCCAGGGTACCACTTTGGAAAATCCTCGGGTGATTAGCCCAACTGAAGAGGTCCTAATCAATTATCCTAGCCAGCACCAATCTCAAATGGAAGAGTTTTAAAAAGTCTCTGGCAACTAGATAGCAGGCATCCCCTGGAAGCTCTTGTATAATTCACTTTGATGCTCTGTGAGCTCAGGAGGGCACCCCCCCCAGCAAGTAAATTAGTCTGGGAAGGTTGATGCTTCCTTCCCAACCTTGCCCCTCTGTCACACCCAGTTGGTGGTAACAGTTGTGATCAGTTTCCTCCAATGAGCAGATGCTCTAGAGGTTTGCGCCTGCCTTGGTCACAGTGAGGTCTGTGGGTCCACAACCAGTCTGCTACTCCCTGTCACTGTTTGGCAGGGGGAGGTGAGGCCTGACAACCTGGGGACTTAACAGGGGCTGGGGTGATTCACTCAGTTCCAGCCCTGTCCCTGATTGATGTTGCTGCTGGAACAGAACAAGTTCGCAGAATTTATTTCTGTCAAGGCTATTTTCCCTGATCAGACTGCAGCTGCAGATGGGTTTTACTCAGTCTGTGAGTTCCAGCCCTTTGTCTCCGCTTTCATCCCCTGAGGGCCAGGTTAAGCAAAGCAGCCCCTCTGAAAGTATTCTAATCCTTGCTTTGTGTTCCAGCCGGTACCGCCTCAGGCAAATCCTTCACGTGCCTTGGTTGCCAGTCTGCTCTGCCGGCACCGGCACCGGCACCAGAGAAGCCGCCACTTCCCCTGGTCGCCCAAAAGACTGGGAGTGTCTCCTCAAAACATCCCCAGGGGTGCAGCTCTCCAGCTATCATTCCCAGAGCTGGTTGCTGTTTCGTGCCTCAGGAGACCTTCCCAGCAGCCAGGTCTCCCCATGGCTCTCTCCCCTTTCACCACTGCGAGCTGGAAAACCAGCACAGTCCAGCAAGTCTGCGCCCATCCACACCCCTCGAGAAAATCTCCAAGAATCTGGACTCTGTGGGGAACAGGCCACCAGACCTCGGGGTGAGAATGGAGGGGAACACCAGGAACACCAACTTGCAGGTCGAGAGTATATATAGTTTTATGCCTGGCTGGAGAACGCCATGGCACCCTATTAGGGGAAGGAGGTCTGGTTTTTAGAGGGTCTCTCCCGTGCGGTAGAGTGGGAGGACATCCAAACTCTGCTCGCTTGTTTGTATGGAGGTATGGAGTATACTATGAACCTCTCTCATGGGGGAGGGGACTCCCATCCGCTTGGTGATGTGCTCTGTACCTTTTTGTGTCCTTGGGGGTCTCAGGTCACCCTAGCAGGGTTGATGTGCACTCTTCGATATTTTCTTCTGGCTCAGATCCAAACTATCGGCTTTCTTGCTGAGTTTCTGTCCTTTAAGTCTCCTTCTGGACGGGAACCTCTGTAGAAAGCTGGATACAGATCGCCATCTTGGCTCTGCCCCCCTATTTTTTTTTTTTTTTGAGACAGAGTCTAACTATGTCACCTTTGGTAGAGTGCCGTGGCATCACAGCTTACAGCAACCTCAAACTCTTGGGCTTAAGCAATTCTCTTTCCTCAGCCTCCCAAGTAGCTGGGATTACAGGTGCCTACCAAAATGGTGGGCTATATTTTTTTTTGCAGTTGTCTTTGTTGTTTGGCCTGGGCTAGATTCGAACCTGCTAGCCTGAGTGTATACAGCTGGCATCCTACCCACTGAGCTACAGGCTCCACCCTATGCCTGTTTTCTTAAGACTCCATTTCTTAATACCACCACATTGGGGATCAGGTTTCAATATATAAATCTTGGGAAGACACAAATATTCAGACCATAGTAAAGCCTGAATTTTATGCTTTTATCAGTGTACAGACCTCAAAGTGTTTTTACAGCAAAATATTTTAGAAACACAATGCATCAAAAAGGTTGAAGGAGAGAGAGTTGTTAGGTCACAAATAGTTTATTATTTGTATTCCTCAATATTAACGATAACTCCAAATGGTGAAGGGCAGGATAATTGCTTCTTTTCCTGGGGCACCTGTGTTTGGTCACTCATTACAAGGAACAGATAGACTACAGAACAGTCCACATTTCCCTAACTTCCTTTGCCATCTTCTATTCAAAATACATTTTATACCCTCTCTAAAACTAGAATATCTTTTCTGCTCACATGTAAAAAAAAAAAAAAAAAAAGGCTCCATTTCAGCAAAGACTATCTCAAAACCTATTCTTTCTCATTCGAAGTAGATAATTGGCATATACCGACTCTACATCTATCTTTTGCTCTTAATCTTACCATTCATTTTATGATATCAACTCTTCTTTTTTTATTATATCTCCTCCATTGATTTTTCAAATGTGAATTTATTCTGACACCTGTTGATGCCATATTTTAGAAATATTACCTGAGTAGTTGTATAGTAAAAAAGGAAGAAGAAATTCCTTTTCCTTTCTTTATTTTTGGAATTGTAGTTGTTATGGTCTAGATGTGTCCACTACAAAATTCATGTGTTAGGAATTTAATCCCCAAAGTAACAGTGTTGGGGAATTCCTTTTGGAAGATATTTAGGCCATGAGGTCTTAATGCCTCTATAAAAAGGGCCTATGGGAGTGAATTATCTCTCTTTTGCTCTCTATCATATTAGCACATAAAAAGAAAGCCCCCACCAATTGCCAACACCTTAATCTTGGACTTCCTAGTCCCCAGAACTGTAAAAGAAAAATTTATGTTCTCTATAAATTATCCCATCTCTGATACTCTGTTATGGCAGCACAAAATGGATGAAGATGCTTAGCCACAAACAGAAACACTTTTGTCAAAATACAAAAATAGTATTATTAATTTTTTTTTAATTTTAAGGACTCCCTTTAGCATTTGTTGTAGGGGAAGGAACTTCCTTGGCTTTTGTTTATCTGGAAATGTCTTAAGCTCACTTTTATTTTTGGTGGATAATTATGCTAGATATAGAATTCTTGGTTGACAATTTTTTCCTATCAGCACTTTAAATATGTTATCCCACAGCTTTCTGGACTCCAAACTTTCTGATGAGAAATCAGCTACTAATCTTATTAAGGATTCTTTATATGTGAAAAATCACTTCCCTCTTGCTGATCTCAAGGTTCTTTATCTTTGGCTTTGATGGTTTGCTTCCATGTGCCTGGTCAGAGTTTGATTTGTCTCCAAAAGTTATCCTTATAAGGAGCTAGCATTAAGAAGTTTGACTTTTCTTAGCTTGTCTATCACTCATTCTGTGGCAAATTTGGCATGCACTTATGTTTCTTCCTTTATATACTTTTTCAGAATGGGCCTTAATACTTGATCTTTACTAATTTTCCTCTAGACTTGTAGAATAGAATTTGTAAGGTATGCCAAAATCAGTGTTAACCAAAAAAAGCACTATGATTCCTTTTTATTTCAGTTTTCTGGTGGTTCTCTATGAGGATTAATGAGTTAAATCTTGCAAACCCCCCTAAGTATTAGGATATTACATATTACTGAGAAGAGGCAAGAGCCGTATGTTAAAAATTAATTGGAGGAAACCACTTGCAGATTGTAATAATGAAACATCCCAAGTTCCAAGGGCACTGGGGACTGGAAGTAAACAAGCCCTCATTAATTTGGCTAATTAGTCACTTGCTATATTTGCTGGTTTATAAGCGGCACCCTTTTAAGTAGAAAATTAAGCTGTAAAGTGCTAACAGCAATATGTATGGTAAAGATGGCATCAGTATTCTACACCTTGGATTTCAAAGCATTATCCCATACATTCAAAAATACATTTAAGATATTTAGACATTTCAGACTCATCCATGCAACCTAGATGGACAGAGGGAAGCCTGGGGAAAACAGGCCCTTCTCTGTTCAGTGACAGGAAAGAGGAAAGGTTAGGGAGAAACTAATGAAAATCATTGTTAATTTTTTTTCCCAAAGGAAGGCCAATAAACTATTTTAGACAGGATCCCACAGACACAGGCAGCACCTTGGGGTCAGGTTTATCATTGTGGGGTCAGGAGAAGGGAACAGACAAATTTGATCCCCATGATTATCAAATACACAGCTCCATACATTCCAACTGCCAGAAACCTCATCTCATAGTGAGAGTGGAGGAAATTAGATTATCTCATGAACACTGTGGCAAAATCTACTGGACTATTCTGTTACCAAACATAGCCTTAGTCCTGTGAACCAAAAGCTCATGTCCAAATACAGTGTCTCACTTCCTTAGACTGGGCTAGAAAATAAACATAGTCCTCAACTTACATAAGTTACTTGTGATTTTTTACTTTGCTAAGGGTTTACTAAAGGTATTAACTGCATTTTCATGACATTTTGACTTGTGATAGATTTATTGAGACATAATCCCTTCATAAGTCAAGGTGTATCTGTAAAGTCTTAACTTCCATTGCTTTTTTATATCAATTTGCAATAACACCATCAAATCTATGGATTCCTGATTGGCAGCTGGAGACTCCCTGGTACAGAGAGCACCCAATTTACAAGTCAGCCCCCCGAGTGGATCAGACCTTTAGGGGGCTAATACCATAGATCATGTGTTTAATTTAATTAGTTTCAATCATTGAAAATGTTTCTTGACCTTGTTCTCAAGGTGATCCATTAATTCAAATTCAATGAAAAAATTATTGAACAACAGCTATATACAAAACCACTAAGTTATAAACAATACAAAGATAAATAATATTTTTTCTGTCTTTTAAAGGGCTTAAAATTTGCCTCTGCAATAATTAATTCATATTCAAGACACAGAGCATGTTCTGGTAGTAGAATACATGGCTAACTTCCTATCATCTAGGAAACTGAAATAGATTCTGAATTCTAGACTCACTTAGAAATTCATGATTTCATGCATTAATTTAAATGAATTCTCATACAACACTCACACCTTCCACTACTGTGTTTGTCCCAGAACATCTCTTTTTCTGCTTTCCAAACACAGTTCAGGGAAACTAGAGCTACCTGAGAAACTGTGGGCAGAAACAGTGCTTATTTAGTTGGTGCAAAGAGCAAATGTAAATATCCTTATTAGCAGGCAAAGAGCTAGGATGTATTTTTGAGTGTTGCTAATGAGCAGAAGAAGCAAGCTGCTTTTATCATGCAGTGGTGCAAATTAGATATTTATGGGTTTCCTGTGGTGTTCAAGGTGTTGCTCCTTTCCAGTATTTTAGGAAGGAAAGCTTTGTGTTCTAAGAATAGCTTCATTGATGATTCTCCCTTGGGTACAAAAATATTCTAATCTGGACATAGTGAATTTTATCTGAAAAGCCTGAAACTCTCAGGTAGTTTCAAGTGTACCCTTAGGTTTTTTAGTGTCTTGTTTTAAATAGCTTTATTGAAATATAATTCACACATTATACAATGTATTCATTTCACATGTACAATTCAATGGTTTATAGTATATTTGCAGATTTGTGCAACCATCTCTATAATTTTAAAACATATTCCTCACCTTAAAAAGAAACACTGAATGCTTTAACTATCTCCCCCTATTTTCTTATTTCTCAACCCCTAAGAAATTACCAATCTACTTTTTGTCTGTATAGAGTTCCCTGCTCTGGAAATTTAATATAAACGGTATCCTATAATAAGTGGCCTTTTGTGACAGGCTTCTTTCACTTAGCATCTTGTTTTCAAAGTTCATCCATGCTGTAGCATGTAGCAGTACTTCATTTCTTTTTAAGGCCAATTTTATTGTATGGATATACCACATTTTGTTCATTTGGCTTGTTCCCCCTTTTGACTATTATGAATAATGCTGTTATAAATATTTGTATACAAATTTTTATGTGGGTTATGCTTTTACTTCTTTCATGTATATATCTAGGTGATTTGGTAACTTTATATTTAGTCAGACTGTCTTCCAAAGCAACTACACTATTTAATGTTACCATTTGTAGTCCAGAATTTAATGAGGATTCCAATTTCTTCCCATCCTTACCAATACTTATTATTATATGATGGTTTTATTCTAATCATCCTTATAGGCATGAAAAAGTAGCGCATGATTTTGATTTACATTTCTCTTATGACTCATGACAAAAACAATATTCTCATTTTCTTATTGCACATTTATATCTCTTCCTCAGAGAAATGTCTATTCAAATCCTTTATCTAATTTTAACTGGGTTACTTATCTTTTTATTATTGAATTTTAAGAGTTCTTAATAGACTCTGAATATAGGTTCCCTATCAGAAATGTGATTTGCCACTATCTTCTCCAATTCTGTGGGTTGCCTTTTCATTTTCCTGATTGTGTCCTTTGGAATACAAACATTTTAAAGTTTGATGACATTTGGGGGAAACTTTGTAGTATGGTATTTTCAATACCCCAGCAACGTGGGTCAGCTTTTGATATTGTGTAACTCCTTCATCTTGCTCTATGAAACAACCACCTCAGAATTCTTCCTCTGATATCCCCACCCCTTCCCTTGCATTCAGCCTCAAGCCACAATGTCCATCTTTCTACTTTTCATGCAAATCAAGCTTCTGTCAACATTTGAAATTTGACATTCAGTTTAAATGTCACTTCCTCAAAGAGACCTCCTTTGCCACCCACCCAAATCATCCCCATCTAGTCATCAGCCCATTCCCTGTTTAACTTTTTTTAGTAATACATATCTTGGTTGTTTATTTACTTGTATAAGTGCTAAAGTATTACACCTGTATTAGAGGATTAATGGCACCTATTTTCTTTACTAGTATATCTTAAGTACCTAGAAAGACACCTGCCTTGTAGCAAGTTCTCAAGAAGTACGTGTTGGATGAATGACTCATCTAGTCCAGGCATTGTGCTAAGGACTAGAAGCAAAAAAGCAAATAAAACTGATCCCCAAACAGGATGGAGTTGCTTTAGAAATATATATTGTGGCTAGTATTCTGGAGGACAAAATATAGTTGTTAGCATAAAACTCATTTGGCAGAATAAATTAATTTTTAAGTAAATTGCTTTAAAAACACTGTTAAGACAGAACTAGGACAAACTTGCTCTGCAAATATTCAGACGCCTTTAATTGACTTAATTATGCTCACACATACCTTTCATTGTATTTAATGCCTGCTAACTTACCTTACAAAGATTTTTCATGTATTCACTATTAGTTGAGACAAATAAAAGGAGCATACTGTATTCTATTTTGTACCTTTCACCATCTAAGCATCATCATAATCATCACCATCATCATCACAGCAACAATTGTGATTTTTTTTTTTGTAGAGACAGAGTCTCACTCTATGGCCCTTGGTAGAGTGCCATGGCATCACACAGCTCAGAGCAACCTCCAACTCCTGGGCTTAGGTTGATTCTCTTGCCTCAGCCTCCCAAGTAGCTGGGACTACAGGCGCCCACCACAATTCCTAGCTACCTTTTTGTTTTGCAGTTCAGCCAGGGCCAGTTTGAACCCACCACCCTTAGTACATGGGGCTGGCGCCCTACACACTGAGCCATAGGCACTACCCAATAGTGATTTTTTTTTTAAGTTTGTTGCTCTGTCCTGAAGAGGAAAGAAGGAACTTTTCCTGATCTATTTGAAAGCCTTGGGGTAGCCAGCAGGAAACAAGTCACAGTGCACCTAGAGTTAGTTGTGTAACCTTAAGTCTGTTTACTTTTTCTACCCAGTGACTTTTGGTTGTTTCGATTTTTCATACCTAATTTATAAAATTCATGTGATGATCAAATAGGGTAGATGTAAAAATACTTCCAGTTTTTCCAGGGCAGAGAGGGTAGCATAATCAGCTCATCATCTCCAGAGACACACACTTAATCATGTGCCAAAACAGTTCCTAAAGAGCCCATGTTCTTATATACTTCCACATTTTTGCCTCAAAATTTCATCTGCCTAGAATATCCTCCCTCCTTGGTACTTCCCATCCATGAATGACTGCCTCTCAAGCTGCAATGTGTGTGTAAAGTTCCCCTCTCTCCAAGGAATGCTGGTTTTTGAATACTCTGGCTACAGAATCCTAGCTGTTTACAGTCATATAGGGACCAACTGCATGAAGATTAATTGAGACTGACCAAAGATACACTTTGTAATAAGAATAACACACGGATCTACAACTAGAACACAATTACTAAGTGGCAGTAGTAAGTCCTTACTTACCAATAATTACCTTGATGTGAAAGGATTAGATTCTACAATCAAAAGACATAGAGTGGCTAAATGGATTTAAAAAAAATAAGACCTGGGAATTCTGGGAAGATGACTGACTGATAGCAACCCTCAGCAGAAGCTCCTGAGCAGAGGAAGAAAAATTGGACGGAATTGGATTCTATGAAGCCAAAGGTGAGGAGCTGAACCAAGAAAGAAGTTTAGCAAGCTCTAACTCTAAGGAAGAGCATTCAAGAAAATAAATTTCAGGTACAAAACCCATCGACTAGAGGACGGGAGACTTCTGCCCAAAGCAGGAGGCCTGCTGCAGGCTATCTGCAGTAGGGGAAAAAAAGACCTCTCATTTTACCTTGCTGGAGAGAGCTGCTAAACTCCAGTTCTCTTTCTTCAGGGAGGTCCCACTTATGAACCTACACACCACCCTGCCAGTCATAAAATTGAACAGATACTTTCCCCCACAAGTCCAAACTCCCAGGTCACCCTTGCCCTTCACAGGGCAGTCTGAAGTTCTTCCCCCTGCAGAGCACAGAGTGTTTGGTCTCATCCTGAGAGATCTGGGCATAGTGTGGACCACCAACCATCAGGACAGAATGTGTGACTAATAGGGAAGCAAGAGGGTATGGGAAGAAAAGCACACTTGGAGGGAGGAGGAGCAGTCCCCTGGTTATGACTATGCCTTGCCAGTGGTGGTGTTGACCCTCAGTTCGGGCTGTGTCTGGTTGGATGGAGGGCAGAACCCCCAGCTCTGATGGCACCCACAGTGGAAGAATGGTTGCCCCATGTGGACTAAGTTCAGCAGACAGAGCTGGTCCCCAGCCCCTGCAGGGCCTGTGAGCAGAGGCTTGCTAGGCATGGACTGAGACCTGAGAGCAAGGGCACAGTCCCCTGATTCCAACAGAACCCTCAAGTAGTGGCTTGCTAGTTGTGAACCAATACCTAAGGAATAGGGCGTGGTCCCCTGTCTCCAGTAGGGCCGGTAAGCAGAGGCTTATCAGGTGAGGATTCAGACCTGTGGGTGAGGTACAGTGCCCTGACTTTAACAGAGCTTGCAAACAGAGGCTTGCTAGGCAGTGCACTGATACTGGCAGGCAGGGGCATGGTCCCCTGACTCCAACTGGTCTGGCAAGTAGAGGCTAGCTGGGTGTGGACTGAGACTTGAGGGAAGGCCAGTGCCCTGACTCCAACAGAGTCTGTGAACAGAGGCTTGCCAGGCAGTGGACTGAGACTGGCAGGTGGGGGCGTGGTCCCCTGACTCCAACTGGCCTGGCAAGCATAGGCTAGCTGGGTGTAGACTGAGATAGGTGTGTGGGAGCATGGCCCTTGGCTCCAACTGGGCCTGTGAGCAGAGAAGCGGTCAACAGTGTGGATGGAGTCTGGTGGGCAGGAGTGTGGATCCCTGGCTCCAATTGTACTGTTGAAGACCCTTGAACCCCTCTCTGTTGAGCAGTGTTTGCACTGCCTGAGACAATTTAATTGGAACCATGTCTGGGGCTGTCTACTCAGGGCCATTCTGAAGTTGACCTTTGAAGTTCTCTAGCAGAAAAGAACAGTGGCTGGTCACCACAGCTGACTGTACCTCTTCACATTCAAGATTTAAACTAAGACTGTGATTTCTTAGGATAGGGTAAAGGTTGGCTGATATCAAAACAGAGCTAGCTTGCCCTATCTCACCAAATAGGTCCTCAGAGTCTCCAGCCAAAACTCTGAAAGGGGTCTTTGTAAGGTTGTAGGAGATAAGCCACAATTACAAAGCCTAGCACTTTGGTAAGGGGCTATCTCTTCTACCTGGGGACCCCAATTCAATCTCACCCTACCAGGTCTAATAACCAAACGATGGAAAATAAACATGGTGTGGACCCAACAGAAAAACTCTGGCAACATGAATAACCATAATAGATCAACCTCCCCAAGAAATGACAAAGGAGATTTCATACAACTGAAGATGCCATGCATAGACAAATGGAAGCAATGTCAGAAGTCAAATTCAGAATATGGACTGTAAATAAGATAAATAGAATGGAAGAAAAGATAGAAATTGAATTCTGAAAAGTAGTTCCAAAGCTATCTCAAGAAATTAATGAATTTGAAACCCAAGTTACCAAAGATATGGACATAATAAGAAAAAAGATAGCAGAGCTCAAGAAAACAAAAAGTTAGCTGAGGAACTCCAAAATACAGTAGAATCCCTCAGTAATAGAGTTGACCAGGCAGAAGAAAGGATCTCTGAAACTGAAGACAAAGCTTTTGAATGTTCCCAAACACTCAAAGAGGCAGACAAATGGAGAGCAAAAAGTGATCATTCCCTGAGAGAGTTGTGGGATCACTCCAAAAGATCAAAAATTCATCTTATAGCAATTCCCAAAGGATAACAGGGTGGCCCTAAAAGTATAGATGCTCTACTCCAAGAGATTTTGGAAGAGAATTTCCCAAGTATTGCAAGAGCTACAGAACTTCAGGTAGCAGACAGTTTCAGTACCCCAGCAAGACTCAATCCAAATAAAGCATCTTCTAAGCACATTGTGATTAATTTTGCCAAAGTTAAGACAAAGGAGAAAATTCTGCAAGCAGCCAGATATAAGAAAAGCATCAGCTGCTTGGCGCCTGTGGCTCAAGCGGCTAAGGTACCAGCCATGTACACCTGACCTGGTGGGTTCAAATCCAGCCCAAGCTCGCCAAACAACAATAAAGGCTGCAACCAAAAAATGGCCGGGCGTTGTGACAGGCACCCAGCTGTAGTCCCAGCTGCTTGGGAGGCGGAGGCAGGAGACGCGCTTGAGCCCAGGACTTGGAGGCTGCTGTGAGCTGTGATGCCACAGCATTCTATCTAGGGTGACAGCTTGAGGCTCTGTCTCAAAAAAAAAAAAAAAGAAAGAAAGAAAAGTATCACCTACAAAGGGAGAACTGCAGATCTCTCAGGTGAAACATTTCAAGCTAGAAAAAGATGGTCATCAACCTTCAGTCTCCTAAAACAAAACAACTTTCATCCTAGGATCCTGAATTCAGCTAAACTGAGTGTTATTTGTGATAGAGAAATCAAATACTTTAATGACATAGACATGTTGAAGAAATTTGCCATAACTAAACCAGCTGTCCAGCATATTCTCAGACCCATCCTTCACAACGACCAGGGCAATATTCTACCTCTCAAGTAAACTCACCCAGAAATTTTTGAACAAAACTCAACTGCCACAGTGGTGAAAGGATTAAAAATGTCCACTGGACATCCAAAAATAATGACACTCAAACACAACCATGCTTATCAATTCTCTCAAATAATGTAAATGGTTTAAATTGCCCTCTAAAGAGACACAAACTGGCTGGCTAGATACATAAATTCAGACTTAAACCTGACTCTGGAATAAATGGACTTTACAGACCTCTACAGAACATTTCACTCTAACAAAACTAAATATACATTCTTCTCATTGGCCCATGGGTCATCCTCCAAAATAGATCATATCCAAGAACACAAGTCCAACCTCAGCAAATTTAAAAGTATAGAAATTGGCTCAGCGCCTGTGGCTCAACGGGCTAAGGCACCAGCCACGTACTCCTGAGCTGGTGGGTTCGAATCCAGCCCAGGCCCGCCAAACAATGACAGCTGCAACCAAAAAATGGCTGGGTGTTGTGGCGGGCACCTGTAGTCCCAGCTACTTGGGAGGCGGAGGCAAGAAACTCGCTTGAGCCCAGGAATTGGAGGTTGCTGTGAGCTGTGATGCCACAGCACTCTATCCAGGGTGACAGCTTGAGGCTCTGTCTCAAAAATAAAAATAAAAAATAAAAGTATAGAAATTATTCCTTGTATCTTCTCGGAC
>CAUYON010013299.1:0-17992 GCA_963573935.1 Arctocebus calabarensis
TATAGTGATCAAGGAAATGCCATGAAGGATATCTGTAACAGTATGATCAAAATATTTCTGAATGTATATGAATCGTGCCCTGTGATTGCACCAATGTACATAATTATGATTCAATAAAATTATTTAAAAAAAAGAAAGAAAATTAATATTAGGACTGAATTTTAAAAAAAAACAAATTTTTTATTTCAGCTTTTTACTTCTAGACTTATTATTTTACAAATCTGCTTTATGTCAAGAGTTAGCAGAGGTCCTCAAACTACAGCCCGTGGGCCACACATGTTGGTGTGAATTGTATTTGTTTCCGTTTTGTTTTTTACTTCAAAATAAGATATGTGCAGTGTGCCTGGGAATTTATTCATAGTTTTGTTTTTAACTATAGTCTGGCCCTCCAAAGGTCTGAGGGACAGTGAATTGGCCCCCTATTTAAAAAATTTGAGGACGCCTGCTAGGATATTGCCTTGTAAATATGAAACCACATATGTATTGAAATTATGCAGTATCCTAATTTAAAATATTTTTTCGTAATTTTAAGTTATCCAATTTATACTTGCCTTCCAGTAGACAATTTTCAACAATTTTCCTATGAATAAAACAGTGAAATACCTCTGCTAGTTAATAAATTAAACATATTTAACTCTATTGCATTTGGGCAAATCTTCACCAAAATGTTGTCTAAATTTTCATTTTATTAGCATTGTATGAAGTTTTGGTTTTTTGTAAATTTTCGTCAATAGCATAGTAAAATATTGACTTACTTTTGTTTAAAATGTTTGATTTAAAGACACAATGTTAGTCATTTCTTCTGTCTTAATAAGTATGTTATTAATAAACATAAGTGAAAAATAAAGGGATAATTAACCAAATACTCACAACTCAATTTCAACAGTTATATCAAGCTTTTACCCTATGACTTTTTCCTATTCTATCTTTTTCTCTGAGATATTTTCAGGAAACTCTGGACACGATGTCATTTTCAACACCAGCACACCTTGGTACACATGGGCATGCTTCTGTACAACTCACAAGAAATTTTTAGTAACTAACAAAATTAGCAATATTTCCTCATTATCATCTAATACCTAACACATATTAAAATTTTACATTTCCACAAAATTTTAAAAATGAAAACAGCATTTGCCCAAATTATGAAGCAAATAACATCTTTGTTTTATAACAGTCCTAGTATCTCTTAAATTTTTTCATTTTGAACAGCGTCCTTCTTTTACCCATGCTTTTTTGTTTGTTTGGCTAATTTAATGACATGTCAAAGAAACTAGATCAGTCATCTGTTAGACCAACGTTGTTTAAAATGCACTGCGTGTGCAGACTTCATGAGTAGTGGGGTGAAGAACAGGCTCAGTGCCTGTACATGTAGAAGACGCTCCCGGTGGGACAGTTTGTCGTCAGGACCGTCTGTGGATTCGTTTTATTGTTTCCTGTTGTTGAACTTCCTTTGTTCTTACATCAAAGGTTAATTTCTTTTCATCTGGATATTGGCTTTCAACTTTTCTTGGTAAAAATGCTTGGTAGACTGTGTTTTTTACATCAAAATTTAATACATCATCAGCATCTATTAAATGTTGTGGCACAAATAACTGTTGAATTAGTTCTGTTTGGTTTTGACAAATCACATTTTAACAGCATTCATGAGATATTAATTTGCACAGTAACCTTCATATACCCAAAGTGAGTTGGGATTTTTGGATGTATTTTTACTACTGTGAATACCATCATCATAATGGTGGTATTATTCTCTAAAGCACCCATGATTCCTTTGAAATTGTGCCTTCCCATTTCCCCTCAGCTACTTACTGGATTTCTGTCATCATTATTGGTTTAAATTTTCTGAAGTTGGAAATATATAATCTAAACCTTTTTTTTTTTTTTCTTGTTTTTTGCCGGGGCTGGGTTTGAACCTGCCACCTCCAGCATATGGGACTGGCGCCCTACTCCTTTGAGCCACAGGTATGGTCCATAATCTGAATTCTTTTAAGGTCATACTTCTTTTACTCTCTGTAACTGTTGTGAGATGTTACTATGCATATTAAATTGTTCTTTTTTTTTTTTTTTTACTACTATTGAGTATTACTATATTGCACGGACATATGACACTTTGTTGATGCCATGATGTGCATTTGACTGGTCCAGTTTAGGGCTGCTACAGGTATACGTGCTCTGAGCAGTCATATAAACCTTTTCATATGGACATACGATGTTTTCTCTTTAAGTCTATACTTATCAGTAGAACGGCTGGATCACGTGGTGGGCATTTGTCCAAATTTTTAACAAACTGCTGAACTGTGTGCTAATTGGTCATGCCATTCTGCCTTCCTACCAGCAGTATATGAGTGGTCCCGTTGCTCTATCTGCACTTGGTAGGGACACTCTTTTGTGACCATTCTAACAGGACTTTAGTGGTATCTCATTGCAATTTTAATTTGCACTTACCTGTTTAAACTGAAGATGCTGATTACCTTTTATCTTCTTTCATTCATTTTCCACGTCTACTCTTTCTTGTGTGATGTATCTGTCTAAATGTTTTGCCTGTCTTTTCAAATTCTGTGATTTTTTTTATTGCTGAGTTTTGAAAAGCATTCTGAATATAAGTCTGTAATCAGATATATAATTTTAAAATATTTACTCTCAGTTTGTGGATTTTCTTTTCATTTTCTTATTAGTATCTGTGATAGATGACATAACGGCTCCCCAAAACATCGAAGTCCTAATGTCTGAAACTTATGACTGTTACTCTAAATGGCAATGATAAGATTCAGTAAAAGGTCTTGAGATACGGAGATTATCCTTGATTATGCACATGGGCTCCACCCTAGTAGGCAATCCTAAGAGACATTATAAAGGATAAATAGAGGGAAATTTGACACAGCAGAGAAAGAGGAAGGTGACAAGATGACAGAGCAGACAGTCCTTCCAAGATTCTCTGCTCCTGGCCTGGTATGGCTGTGAGCTACAAATGCAAGAAACAGAATATAGCTGGCGATACTGAGGAAGGTAAAGAAATGGATTCTCCTCAGGAAACTGGAACGATAGTGGCCTTTTTGGCACCCTAGGTTCAGCCCTATAAAAGCCATTTTGAACTGAAAGCGAATAAATGTGCATTGTGTTAAGCCACCAACCTCATGAGTATTTCTTATAGTGGCCCTGGGATCCGCTAGTGTCTTTTGAAAGGAAAATTGAAAATTGAAAATTTTGGCAGGAAATTGAAAGTTTCAATTTTGATGCAGTCCAACTTGTTGATCAGTTTTATTCTTTTTTATTTTTCATATGTTACTAATTTTATTTTTATAATTATGTACTCATCAATGAATTTGTACATCTGTCTCTAATATTTTATACTGTACTATAATGACTTATTTATCTTCACTAAAGTTTATACTATTACTTACCATTTCTACATTTAGACGAACTTTTGTTCCTTTTATGTTTTCCTTAGTATTTTCATTTCCATTACCACATAGTCAGAAAGTGACTTAAAATACTGTTAATCATGATAACAGATGTGCTCTTGATATTCTTTATAAGAGAGCTTTAGCTGGGTGTGGTGGTGGCTCACACCTGTAATCCTAGCATCTGGGAGGCCAAGGCAGGTGGATTCCCTGTGCTCAGGTGTTTGAGACCAGCCTGAGAAAGAGTGAGACCCCAACCCTGAAAAAAAAAAAAAGCTAGACAGCCATTGTGGCAGGCATCTCTAGTCCCAGCTACTTGGGAGGCTGAGGCAAGAAGATTGCTTGAGCCCTGAAGTTTCAGGTTGCTGTAAGCTGTGAAGCCCCTGCACTCTGCCCAGTGGGACAAGGTGAGATGCTATCTAGAAGAGAAAAAGAAGAGAGAAGGGGAGGGGAGGGAAAAGATTTCTTCTAAGATTGTGTTGTTTTTATTTTTGTGACTTTGTATATGATAAAGTATGAAATAGAATCTTTTTTTTTCCTTAAGTGATTCCCAGGTATTTTAAAACAAAGACTGTTATTTTTTATTTATTTATTTATTTTGCAGTTTTTGGCCCGGCCTGGGTTTGAACCCACCACCTCCTGTAATATGGGGCCAGCACCCTACTCCTCTGAGCCACAGGCACCGCCCAAGACTGTTACATCTTTATTGACTTGTTTCTGACCCTCTGCTACAACTCAGTTGACCATACCCATGCAGGTCTTTGGGTACACTCTGTTCCGTCCCATCAAGTTACTTGTCAGTCCAATAGCACACCATAGGGACAGCTGCTACATTACATAGTAATCTGCCAGTTAGAGGTCAAGTCCTCCAATGACAATGTTTGAGTTGTTAGAGGTCCCATGCATTCATATATAGAATTGTAGAATTAGCATGGAAGTTTCCCAAGAATCCTTCTGGAAATTTTATCGTCATTGTATCGTATCTATACATCACATTGAAGACAACTGACAGTTTTAAACCTTTGGAATCTTCTGATCAGTATCATGACAAATACCTCTAATCATTTTGTTTTTCTTTGGTTAGAAAGCTTGTGGGGATTTTTCAAGCCTGAGGCTCAGGCAATGACAAAGGCAGTATCCCAGGAAAAGCTCCCTCCTGCTCTGAGCTGGCTGCACTGTCAATCCCTTGCACACTCTGAAGGGGGCTACAGACGAGGACTTTGCCCCTGCCCCTGGGTCCTGCTCTTCTTTTATTTACACTTCTAGCCCCCGTCCTTTTCTTTTTCCACATCTGTGGCCTTGGGCAGAGGTCTTTTTCTGCTGAAGGCTCCTCGTTGGGACGAGTAGGTGAAAACTCGAAGACTGTCTCGCACTCAGAGGAGGTGTCGGCACGTCCCACTCCTGCACACCCCTGCCCACCTCCTGACTCCAGCGTCTAATAAAAAATGAGTCTTTTTTTTTTGGCTGCTCCCTCTAAAGTGAGATGATTCCTACTCCTGAGATCTAGGGGTTTCTATGTTTTATCTGTTCACAGAACTGCAAATATACATATATATTAGGATGTTTGAAATCATCTCAAAAATCCCTAATATTTGTTCACTTTTGATTTTTTAACTTTTTTTGTGTTTATTTCAGGACGGTTTATGCTTCTGTCTTTAATGTCACTAGTGTTTTTGTTTTGGTAATGAATAAAAGGCCATTAGTCCTGTATAGTGTATTTTTATCTTAGACATTGTAGTAGTTTATTTTTTTTTCTCTAAAAGATCAATTTGAATCTTTGTCTTTTCTTCCATTTGTTTACTTTATACGTACAATATTTCCACTGGCTTCTTGCATATGTAGATTATACTTTTACTGCCCGAGTCTACTAAAGAGGTCCTGCAATAAGAACATAGTATCAGTTATGACTGTTTTTCAAAACAATTTAAATTGCATATAATCAAATCTTTACTAATTTACAGGAAGTGTCAAGGACAAAATCATTTATTGAGTCACACCACACAGGCATGGTTAGCAAAAGTCAGAATCTAGAAAAATTTATAGGCAAAATAACCTTGTTTGTTCAACACAGAAATAGAAAGGAAAATTAAAATAGAGAAAGAAACTTATAGACCCAATGAGAGACCAAAAATTGTTATCAACAAACTACACTGTGTGGACATGTTTAAATCCCGTTTCCAGACATTTGAAGACTTTTCATGCAATCACTGGCTATATTAAGCCTTAATCTTAATTTTTAAGATTTAGATTGATTTTTTGGGGGGGTTAGAGACAGAGTCTCACTTTGTCGCCCTTGGTAGAGTGCCCTGGCTTCATGGCTCACAGCAACCTCCAGTTCCTGGGCTTAGGCAATTCTCTGGTCTCAGCCTCCCAAGTAACTGGGACTACAGGTGCCCACTACTGATTTTTAAAAGTGTACACACACAGACACACATTGTATTTTTGCTCAAGGATGTGTCTGAAATGGTGAAAATGATATGCCATTTGAAATTTGTTTCAATATAAAAAAGTGAGCATGGGGGCAGCACCTGAAACTCTAAGGAGTGGGGTGCTGGCCCCATATGCTGGAGGTAGCTGGTTCAAACCCAGCCCTGGCCAAAAACTGCAAAAAAAAAAAAATAAATAAAATAAAAAACAAACAAACAAAAAAAACAGTGAGCATGTGTGTTGATGACACGAGATAGGTGACAATAATTAAGAAAATGAAAAAGGGACCAAAACTGAGTAATGATAAAAGTATTCCTTATGCTATTTTATGTACTTTTAGATGAATAAAACTATAACACAGAGTTCAGAAAAATAAAATTCACAGAAATATGACAAATGTGCTTCATATTGTGTCAGTGGATATTGAAAATTTTACACAAAATATCTTTTTCATAAAGAAAATTATACTTCAAATATTATTCAATAGCTATCAAAAAATATATATTAACATTTCTAAAACATAGACATTATTTGAATTTCAAATATTAAACATAGGGATGAAAATCATCTTTAATTTTCACCTCAGCTGAATTCTTTTACGACCTTCATTAAGTAAACTTGTAACCAAGAATACATCTGCTTGAAGGAGTTACATAAGGACTACAGAACCCCGCACTCCTTCTTAATTAGGTATCTTTTAACAATTCTTCTTAACAAGAGCCAAAGACCAAAAAACATCTCTAAAGGATGCTCAAAAATGCGTGCAAGAAGATTCAAAACAGAACCACACAGGTGAACTTTTAATTGGAGACTCTAGTGTTTTAGTGTTGATTATACAGTTCAAACTTCATTGTGGATCTCACATTATCGCTGTTCTTCAGTACAGCCAAAGAAATAAATTAAATTTAGTTGTATGCATGTGTAGCAAATGCAAAGCTATTTAGCTTCATAGAAGGCTGAGGATTATCAGTCATGACAGAGACAGGTGGTAAGATCGGATTCAGGTAAATAAAAAGTTTCCAACGTAAAACTCACTGGGTGGAAATTTTGCTGTTGTTGTTGTTTGTTTGTTAACATTTAAATGCCAGAAGACAGCTAAGATTTTTCATATCCATCTTTCATTTATAAACATTCAGTCATTTTATCTGGGCACTGCGATATCATATTTATTATCTAAAAATAGTGTGGTTTTCTTGTTGAGAAGATGAAGAACGCCTCTTATTCACATCTTTCAATTATGGAAGGGCAAATATCTTGCACAGGATAGCTAATCAGGGTGTTTTATAGCACTGGTACAAGTGATTAGAAAATCCCCCTGGCTTTAAGCTGTCCATTCAACTAGCTACACAAAAAATACCATGATTTAGGAAATTGAATTAGAAAACTTCTTTATATTAACTAGAAAGAGGAAAAAGTGTTTGATTTTTTTTTCTCCTGGCTTGACTGTTGTTTTAACGGGTGAGTTTGAGTTTTACTGAGATAGAAAGGAGAAAGTAAGCAAGTTAAATAAAAAAAAAAGAAAGAAAGAAAGCTCTTCCTCAATGTCAGCTGTCAATCCAGTAGAGTCCCAGAGCGATTTTCCAACCTTCAGGCAGATTTATGACTGTAGTTTAAAATGAACAGTTCTTGAGCAAAAACTTATAATTATTCTAATCAAATTGTTGCTGAGCTACAAAATATAATTAACTAGCCTAATTGGTAGATAAACTAAATGTATATTTTTATTCCACTTTTATCAGAGGCAAAAATTGTAACCTGTCTTTGTAATGATATGAGAAAATGTTATTTTTTAAATGTTATTTCTTTTTTATTCCTCATTTAGGGATGTGAAAGATATGCAAGAGCAAAAAAGATGATAAAGGAACAGAAGATTTTTGTTTTGAATCATCCTGTTTCCTCTGAAGAGTAACAATTGGAATAAATAGAGGCTGGAGGATGGATAGCTGTTTCCTGCTACTTTTGACGTTGGGAATGCCTCTCCTATGGCCGTGCCTTATAGCAGCAGAAAACGTTAAAACCAAAAGAGCAAAGCAGCCAGCAGGATCTCATTTGAGAGCGAAGCGGGGCTGGGTGTGGAACCAATTCTTTGTGCCAGAGGAAATGAACACAACTCATCATATCGGCCGGGTACTTATATTCTAACAAGTACCCCTGTAAATAGCAGAACAATGCAAATAATGAATTGGGGACGTTCTGGTATATGATGACTTCTATGTTTTTCTCAGTGGAACAACTAGAAATCTTCAAGCAACAACATAATTATTTGTTTCAGATTTGCAAACACCTAAGACATCCTCTGAAAACTGGAGGAAGAAGGGATATCTCCCATTATAAAATTTCATTTCAATCTCCTGTATAAAAATGCAGGAGATGTTTCCTTTAACAACATCTGGAAATTTGATGGTGTTATTTTTAGCAATGGATCAAATATTATTTACCAACAGCATTTCGCTTGATTTTCTGTTATGCTAAGTAGCTGTTGATTTACCCCTCATTCATTTTTAATTAAGCAGATTAATACCATATCCTCACATAGCTAAGTAGCTTCAGAAGCTCTCATAGTTTGTTTGATCAGCTAAAGTTAAAGTTGAAGGAATAAGTATCTTTACTTTCATAGAAAAATATATTTTAAGAATAATTCCTTAATGAGATAGAACATCTCCTATTTATGTTTTTGGTTTTTATTTTATTATTTGGTTTTCCTTAAGCAGAGGTAATTACAATATCGTGTCCTTTCCTGTAAGGTTGTTTCTCTAGATGAATGAACTGAAATAAGTTTAACCGCTAATTAACTGGCACTAAAATTTAATTGGGCCCAAAGGGTGAAGTATTCAAAATTTATTAACTCTCTTTTTCTAGACATTTTGGGAGAGCTGCACTGTTAGGATGCTGTCTGGATTCGGTAGAAGTTCTCCTATCCTATCAGCTGAATGTAAATAATATATTCAATAAAGGCTTCGATTAGGATTTTAGACAGATTTCAAAATGTGAGGGTGTGTATGTGGCCGTGTATGTGCACAGCCACGCACTTGCTACACATATTTCTCATCCCTTTTCATTTTGTAGGATGACTGCAGGTGAATCACATGCACAATGCCACTAATGAGCTCCACAGTTCAATGTCTGCTAGGTAACCAGCAGTCTCTCTAGACCCTGTCATAATGGACCCCACAGAGCACCATATGCTCTCCCGTCACTCAACCAGGTGACGGGCTAAGATCAGCTGCTGACTTTTAGTAAATAAGGTGATGCAGGGAAGTGCATCAGTGTAATTGGGACAAAGCCCACCGCTGGGACTGCCACGGTTTCTTGTTGGTTTCTAATCCCTACACAAATCTCCTGTGACTTCATTGCACATTGTGATTGGTTCTATTATTTCATTCTATAAAATTATTTATGAAAATTCTCTAGCAGAGATTTTCCTTCTAAACAAACTCATCAGGCTTCAATACCACACAGATAACTGGTTTAAAAGGTAACAATTATGAATGTTTAGGCACTTGTGATCAAACAGCTAATACAGATAAAATATGGCTGAGGTGTCCAAGTTAGCTCTTATCTTTGATACTTTTGTTAAAAGAAATTGAGACTGGAAAGTACAATGAAGTGAAAACTGAAAGTGATAATGGTTTGCAGAATTGATAGCAGCTGCTTACTTGAAAAATACTTTTTGAACCAAGAAGTATGGAAATTGTGTAATACTAGAGTGCATGAAATTGACATATATTTAACGTATATATTTCATGATATTAAGAGGCAAGTCCTCAGGTAAAATTTTGTAGTTATTTTTTCCCCTAAAAATACCAAGCTAAGCAGTCTTTGCAAATTACACTGTGAATATGCTTGAGGTACATTTATTTATTACTTCATTTGTTATTTCTTAATTCTAATTCTAAATACATTCTCAAATTACATTGAAATGATGTCATTTTAAAAATATGGACCACGTATTGCTCATTCAAAATATTGATTGGAATTGTTTTCCTGAACTTCTTAACATCATGACATAGATAATTAAAACACCATGGTATGTTTCTTCCCTTAAGTAAAAATAACTTTTAGATATGAAAAACATGCATTCTACTCTCCCAAATTTACACTTATTTACATATAAATTTAAAATTCTAAATAATCCATCAACACCGAGTGATAACCAAGTCTTTTATGGTTTTTAGAAAATTAAAAGATAAAGGCACAGGGAAAACACACTTGGTAATTAAGAAGAATATTGAAAAGAAATAGGTTCATATCTTTCTTGGCTAAAAATCAAGGGATAATGATCATGTCACTTAGTTGTTATCATGTCTTAGTTTTTTAAGACAAAAAAAAAAGTCTAGGCTTATAAGTCATGTGGCCTAATCACAAATCTACACGAAAACCAGGTGACTCTGGAAAAGCTTGTAAAATTGTCTGAGTATTAATTACTCTTATTCTCTATAGAAAAAATGATTATGTCAATATCACAGTATGTATTTCACAATATTATTATGAGTGGTATTTGAAAACACTAATATAAAGGAAGTTATATATACTGTGGCATGTATTATATGCCCAAGAAAGGATTAAGATAATTCTCTTCTCATTATGCTCTCTACTTCTCTTTTTGATATTTCTATGTTTTCTGTGCATTTTAATGCAAAAGACAGAGTAGCAGTGTCTAAATACACCTAGATTATTATCTTCTTATCTGTATCCAAGTCTCAACCAAATATAAGCATTTGAGAGTATGCTTTTATTGACTAAGAATGTAATTGAGAATCAAACTTGAACCAACTATGTTGTACATAATTTACGAAAGAGGCTTTATTTTTCAATTATTATATTTTCTAATTAGAATCATTATATAGAATAATTAAATTTGTACAACTCTTTACATCAAAAATTCAGACACTTGCATCTGTCTGGTGACACATTTTAATTTTTAATTTAATTTTTAATTTTGAGATTAATATTTTACCTATGTAATATAATGTAATATATTATAATAGGTAAAATTAAAATTTTACCTATTATAATATAATATAATATTTTACCTAGAATAATTCACTTAGGGAATAATTAAAATATATGCCAATATGATCACTGAGTTTGATTTGCCTATTTCAGATGTCTAGAAACTAAATTATCCCTCTTCTCATTTGTAGCTAAGATCTGATTTGGACAATGGAAACAACTCTTTCCAGTATAAACTTCTGGGAGTTGGAGCTGAAAATATTTTTACCATTGATGGAAGAACAGGTGACCTATATGCCAAACAGAAGCTTGATAGAGAAGAACGATCCCTCTACATCCTAAGAGCCCAGGTAATAGACATCACCACTGGAAAGGCTGTGGAACCTGAGTCTGAGTTTGTCATCAGAGTTTCGGATATCAATGACAATGAACCAAAATTCCTAGATGAACCTTATGAGGCCACTGTACCAGAGATGTCTCCAGAAGGTATTGCATATTATTTAAATCAAAGATGTACTATCATTAAAAACAAATTTAAAATATCAAGCATATATTATGTAGTTCAGAAATGAATCAATCATTTAATGTTCTACACTGGTACTTCCTTCTATAAACATGTTTAAGTAAAATACTTGAAAGGATTAAATGTTTATAAACAGTTGTATATACATCAATAAATTATGTTATTAAAATGTCATCTTGATCTTCAAAGCAATAGGAAATAAGGCTGCATATGTTTATTTGAGCAATTCATAAAATTCTTTAGCCTGTTTATTCACTAGTTTCTTAAGTATAACAATTTATTTTTCAAAATAAAATATACTTTTGTATCTCAAAGAAAGCAAAAGCTAACACTGCAAGATATGCATGTAGAAATAGGAGAAATGAACTTGTAAGGTGAAAACAACCACATTCATTGAAACCATAGAATATGAATACCAAAAACACAATGAAATAGTTGAACACTTTTCTGTGGCCGCATGCATTTGAAGACCCCTTTCAAAGACCAGCGTTATTGTTATTAATGATTTAGACATCATAGATATGGAAAAGAGATATGGAATCATGTTTATATGACATGATTTATATAAGACATTAAGAACTGATCGTCTTCGAACTCAGAAATACATTCCCATTTTGGAGAAATTATGATGATGCAAAAATTTCTCCTTTTTTTATTCACATGGTAAAATTTAATTCAAAGATTTGCTTATCAGTGATCAATAAATGTAATTTAATAACGGTCATTTTAAATTACGCTGACATGCTTCACAACTGCATTAGCAAAATAGTCAATTCACTAGCCAATGATTATAAAAATATATACCCTATCATATATTTTCCTGATCTTCATTTTTTTTAACATTCCAGGTAGGAATTTAAAGATGCTGGACTATATTGTTTAGAACATATAGGTATTTAACAAGAGCTTCAACAAATTTTCCTGTGTAATACGTATTAGGACAAACAACCAATGGATGTAGACAGAATTTTAAAGTCATTCTGTTTTGGTAGCTGGACAAAGAGCAGAGTTTTTCCTCCCCAGCCTCTCCCCTACTCTTTCAGGTTCTCCATAGGCTCCCTTCCTTGGTCACCTTTTTCTCTGTCTTCCTTTTACTCCCCCTCTTCTTCTTCCTGTTCCTCAGCAGACACATGTTATGGACCTAAATTGTGTCGGGAAACTTTCTTTGAAACTGGGGATAGAATGGTGGAGGAGCTCCCATACATAGCAGAGCTGTTAGGATTGCGTGTACCAACAAGGAGTCAGTACGACAGGCCTGCGGGGCGTGGTGATGGAGGACACCCCTTTGGCACAGAACGTAGCTACAGAAGAGAAAAGCATCTTGGCTGACCAGACTGGTAATCAAAAGGGGATTGTCTGGAAAAAGTCAAGTGAGTGGAATTGGCCAGTGACAGTATGAAGAAGAGAAAAACAAGAGGAAAGATGTTGCAAAAGAAGAGAAAGATCTCTCCGATGTGTGGGATGCTGCTGTGAGTCTGAATAAACTAAACAGAGTAGTGACTCATGGTTCACAGATCGAAGGCCCCTGATGGGTTTGATAAGAACAATTTGGTTCAATTTGTGTGACTGGAGAATACTCTTTGTCACAAATGGGAGAAGAGGGCGTAACATTGAATTTATGCTATTTTAAGAGGAGCTGTGCAGTGGGGAGAAAATAATGATGTGAGATACGAAGTGGAGGAAGGTCAAGAGGAGATTTTGTTGGTTTATCACTGTTTACTCAATTGTTAAGAAGGGAAATTTAATCACACAGTTATATACTATGGAGGATTTCACAAAGGAAGAATATTGTTGAAGCAAAGTAAAAGGAATATTAAGCACTATAAAACTACTCTTGTACAAAGAATTATGGAATCCAGGCACTAGGAGAAAAGGTCAGATTCAAAAGGCTGACATATTGGTTCATCATAAATAAATTAATAGGTATTTCCTTCTATTTCACCAGTGAATTATGATACAAGTATAGTCACTGAGAGAAAAGGGGTAGGATTTTAGAGAAAGAAGAGGAGGTGAAAACAGCTGTATTAGTGGATAATGAGCCCACAAAGAAATTATTGTTTGTACAGTACATTATTGGTGTCATGGTCTCTGGACAGTTCCACAATGAGTGATTTAATGGCGATTACCAAACACAGCTAGATCCACACTGCCATTGATCTGTTCATGCATTGCAATTGGAGGCACTTATACAGAATATCTAATCAATCTGCGTAGCTCAGTACATCCTGTGGGTGTGCCAGTTAGGGTTCGAGTTTTATAATGAACCTTACACAAATCTGTGACCACATTTTAAACCCCTCTTTGAGAGGAAGGAGCCGTCAGATCACTGGTTAGTTGCTCTCAGAAATGCTGTCTCACTCCTATGAAAATAAAATATTCCTATTGTTCTATCAGCCTTTTAATCTGTGGTTTCCCTCTGAAGCATTTCATAATTTTTGTTGACTTTCTTTAGAGGTAAAAAATATCAAGTAACAAAATTATACATGATTTCTTTCCCCTTCAATCTCAATATTTAATTTATGGATATTGAGACTTATTTTGCCGCACTGGATCCTTCATTTTTCATCTTTTTTCTGTATCCACAGCCGTCTAATGGATTCTGGAGTGTTGACCTTGCTTTCAAATTCCTGCCACCTATTTCATTCTGCAGAAAGCAACCAGTGCAGATAGTTCATTGTTTGTTATCTTTTAAAAGATTGTATTTTAAATCTTATATTTAAACAAGATTTAAAATATTGTACTGTAAAGATTGTATTGAGTCCACTCTCATTATTTTGGACTCAATCTCGTATTGTAAAGATTGTATTGAGTCCGCTATTATTATAAATGAATCTTCACTTTGAACTTAAAATTTGGTTTGGAGAAAATTGAAAAAAATCACAAAGAACAAGAAATACTTACAGTTTACATCTTATGAATGCTCATTGGAGTTAATATACTTTATCCTATGTGTGTGCTCATTAGAAAAAAATTTTAAACTTTACTCTTTTAAAATTTGTCTATAGAAAAGGGAAAGAACTTAATCTAGTAAATGTACTCTGCAGCCTCACTCTTTAGTGCATTACTAAAAAGGTGTAAATGGCCTCCATCGAATTTTTTGGGAAAGTAGTCACTAAGTGCATCATTTTTAACATTAGTAAGTGTGTAACACTCCTTTTGCTCATGTTAATCACTTATTTTTTGATTATTATCAAAATGAGGATGCTCTTGAAAGCAAAAAAAGGATAACTTATAAGTAGCATTCAATTTAACTTACTAAATAAGAAGGACTATAATAACATTTTAACTGTTATTAAATAACATTTAATTAAAAAACATAAAAATGCAGTGGGTTATGCTGAACTCTGCAGTTATTTAAATATATTTTAAATTACGATTTTTTTAATTGGATAAAAAGTTATCTTTAATAATCTTTATCATCAATATAGCCCACATATACTGTAATGGAGAGCCATTATAGAAAGATATTAAATACAATTAATTTAAAATGCATACAAATTTAATTTTAGTTATTCCTCGAAAAATAAGAATCCTTATTTTTTAAAAAGCATAACATGTACAATTAGATTCTATAAAACTAATGCACTTAGACACATGAGTTGGAAATGACTGAGATTGGGATAAATTGGTCGTATGCCTCTGAATATATTATTCTTTATTAAGTACACTCTAATTTGTTTGACTTAAATTCTGTTATCTCAGATTGCAAAAAAAGGTAGAGTTGTTAAAAATATTATGAAAAATATAAAAAATGACCTTGTTTTTAGGTGATTGTGGACAGAAAAACAAAAAATAATTGAAGAATACTTTGCACATTAAAGATGACAAGTGAGAAAATACTAGCTGTTTCCCAACTTCTATTTGGAGGTTTTAGTTTGTAATGTTACCACACCTCAGATATAAATACAGTAAGGGTGGACCAGTGAGTACTTGTAGATAAATAACACTGCTCATACTAATAAAATAAGGGTTCAGTACAAAGGAGTAAGAAGTCTGCGGATGAAACCATTATTTTTACATAGTATCATGAATTTGATCATAATCACGTAATTCATTTTGTATCTGTTTTGTTTCTATGTTAATACCAGATTCAGAGTGTGTGTCAAAATACTGTTACTTAATCTGTGCTGTTTTGGAGTTAACCATTACACAACTCAACACTTTCTCGCTAAATTTCTTCCAGATCAATCAAAGCATACTCAAACTAAAGTGCATGTAAAAAATAGCTTCCTCGTTATCACTAGCAGATAAAGCACATGTGACTTAAGAGATGACATCATCCAATGAGTTTGTGTTATGACTGTAGAACATTGGAATGAGAATCACCCAGGCCTCTCAAACTCTTGGGCTCAAGAGTTTCTCTCTCTCTCTCTCTCTCTCTCGACAGAATATCACTATGTTGCCCTCAGTAGAGTGCTGTGACTTCACAGTTTACAGCAACCTCCAACCCCTGGGCTTAGGCAATTCTCTTGCCTCAGCCTCCCAAGTAGCTGGGCCTACAGGCACCTACCACAACACCTGGCTATATTTTTGTTGTGGTTTGGCTGGTGCGAGGTTCAAGCCCACCACCCTCGGTATATGGGGCCGGTACCTTACCCACTGAGCCACAGACAGCACCCTCAAGAGATTCTGTTTCCTCAGCCTCTCATTGGAACTACAGGCATCTGCCACAATGCCCAGTTACTTTTAGAGACAGTCTTGCTCTTGCTCAGGCTGGTCTTGAACTCCTGAGCTCAGGCAACACATCTGCTTCAGCCTCCCAGAGTACTAGGATTACAGGCGTGAGCCACCATGCCCAGCTACACTATTCTTACTCAGTGATGGCAGAATAGTTCTGATATGTCATTAAATTATGGTATTGATGCTGCCATTAATGATTTCAGTCTTCAAATATTTTATTTAGTTTTATAGAATTTGGGCTTTTAAACACTGCAATACAAGTTGCAACTTACATGTAATTTCACATGCATAATAAATATTTTATATTACATAAATATACTATCATCGTTTAGTTTTCTTATGTCAGAAGAAATGAAAATGATATCAGCCTGTGCAATTTCCAGAGACTACCAACCTACCATATTCCCTTCAATAACCTGGCGAAAGTTTATATCTTATGTCATCTACATAGTAATAAGTTTGTTTCTGCAAACAGTGTAAATGATAAAGTGGTCAAAGTCAAATATTGTGTTAAACTTATTTTCATAAAAGACCTTTTGAAATAGAAAGTTGTCAAGATTCAGAGGATAGCTAGCCAGACAGAACTAACATTTTATGTCTGTTATGAGAATTCTCTCCAAAATGATACATGAAAATGACATCAACTATCTATGTAACAATAAGAGAATTATATTAGGTATTATATTTGTATGTGTATTATTAGAGTAGATAAACTGATACACTACTCTTACTACAATATGCTTCTAACTTTTTTTCCATTTACATTTTGTTCAGTTAAAATGATAAATGCAAACTGATGTAAGAGGATGTTTATTTCAGCTACAAGATTTCATTCATTTTGGCTCTTTGCATTTCCAAATAGTTCTGCCATCCTTAATCCAGTTACAGTGTCCACTCGGAGAGAAACACTGTTCTGTGGATCCTTCGGTTCCAAGGAAAGATGTTCTCACTTGCTGTTTGCATTCCTCACTAATTTTATTGCAAGGATCTAGATGATTTAAACGTTTAAGAAGTGCAACCCCGTTCTAATTGATGATGTTTTAAGGTGGAATAACGCATTATTAAAGGTGTGGCAATTCAACACATGCATATTTCTTTCTGGATTATTTTCTTTCCCCCTTTATTTTATCCAAGGATCACTTTACATCGTTACAGTTGTTCTACCATGGACTGGTCAGATCTGCAGTGTTACTGAGGACAGTCCTGCTTTACTTCTATTTTTCTGGCATTTTTGTCCTGGAATCATTATCCTAGATTTTTCTATTTTTATAACTACTATTAATAATTATGTTAAAATGAGTCAGAATGAATTTGGTAAACATAAGCTTTGTACTTGGTATGAGAATCACTGTGTAAAACATAGGAGCAGTTAATAGAAGTCTTATTTTTTTAATTTTTTTTTTTTTTTGAGACAGAGACTCAAGCTGTCACCCTGGATAGAGTGCTGTGGCTCCTGGGCTCAAGCAAGTCTCTTGCCTCTGCCTCCCAAGTCGCTGGGACTACAGGCGCCTGCCACAACGCCTGGCCATTTTTTGGTTGCAGCCATCGTTGTTTGGCGGGCCCGGGGGCTGGATTTGAACCCGCCAGCTCAGGTGCACGTGGCTGACGCCTTAGCCCGTTGAGCCACAGGCGCCGAGCCAAGCCTTTACTTCTTAACATCTCAGTTTCCCTACCTGAAATGGAGATAGGAGTAGTGCTTCTCCATCTGATTGGAGAGTTTAATAATAAATACACACACAGGCTTGCGCCTGTCGCTCAACGGGCTAAGGTGCCAGCCATGTACACCTGAGCTGGCGGGTTCGAATCCAGCCTGGGCCCGCCAACCAACAATGACGGCTACAACCAAATAATGGCCAGGCGTTGTGGCGGGCGCCTATAGTCCCAGCTACTTGGGAGGCAGAGGCAGGAGACTCGCTTGAGTCCAGGAATTGGAGGTTGCTGTGAGCTGTGATGCCATAGCACTCTATCCAGGGTGACAGCTTGAGGCTCTGTCTCAAAAAAAAAA
>CAUYON010013301.1:0-11795 GCA_963573935.1 Arctocebus calabarensis
CAATGTTGATTCTTCCCAGCCATGAGCATGGTATATTTTTCCATTTGTTGACATTTTCAGCTGTTTCTTTTCTTAGAGTTTCATAGTTCTCTTTATACAGATCTTTCACATCCTTTGTAAGATAAACTCCCAAATATTTCAGTAAGATGAGATTCTTGTATGCAGCAGATATCTGGCCTGAGATTTTGTATCTAGTCAGCCAACCTGTGCCTCTTTAGAGGACAATTTAAACCATTCACAGTAACTGAGAATATTCTTAAGCCTAGTAGAATTTTGGCTATCAAGTTTTTCAAAACTCCAGTGGACATTTTTAATCCTTTCACCACTGTGTAAGTTAGAATTTGATCAAAAGTTTTTGAGTGATTTTACTTTGGTGGTAGAGGATTGTGCTGGTCATTATGGAGGATAGGTCTGAGAATATCCTGGACAGCTGGTTTAGTTATGGTTAAATTCTTCAACATGTGAATGTCATTAAAGTGTTTAACTTCTCCATCAGAAATGAAACTTAGTTTAGCTGGAGACAGGATACTGGGTTGAAAATTATTTTGTTTTAGGAGGTTAAAGGTCAATGACCACCCTCTTCTAGCTAGAAAGTCTTCAGCAGAGAGACCTGCAGTCATTCTAATATTCTTCCCTTTGTAGATTATGGTTTCCTTGCATCTGGCTGTTTGCAGAATTTTCTCCTTCATATTAACTTTGGCGAAGTTAATTATAATGTGTTTGGGAGATGTTTTATTTGAGTTGAGTCAATTTCAGAATCTCTTGCCATGTTTGGGAAGTTCTCCTCCATTATGTCTTAGAGTAGAGCATCCGGGCCTTTTGAAGCAACCTTGTCACCTTCAGGAATTCCTATAAGGTGAATATTAGTTTGCTTTGAATTATCCCAGAGCTCTCTGAGAGAATGATCTGTTTTTGCTGTTCACTTCTCTTCCTCCTTGAGTTTTTGGGAGCTTTGTCTTCATTGTTAGAAATCCTTTCTTCTGCCTGCTCCATTCTGTTATGGAGGGAGTCTACTGTATTTCACAGATCTTTGAGGGCTGCAAGTTCTTGCCTCAATGTGTCAAAATCTTTGGTGATTTTGTCTTTGAATTCATTGAATTCTTGAGACAACTTTTGAAATGCTCCTTGAATTTCTAATTCAAACTTTACCTCCACTCTGTTAATCATATTTGCAATCCAGAATTCAATTTCTGACATTTCAGCCATTTATTTATGCCTGGGATCTTCCATTGTGTCCGCCTTGTCACTCTTTGGGGGAGTTGATCTACGCTGATTATCCATGTTGCCAGAGTTTTTCTGCTATTTCCACCCCATGATTATTTTTCACCGTTTTGGTAGATGAGCAGATAAGGTGAAATTGGGTTGGGGGCTCCTAGAGCTGTGATTAACCAACAATTGCCCAAGAGCTGGGACTGGTGACTGCAGCTTTCCCCCTACAGCTTTGCAAAGGGCCCGTGCAGTACTACAGCCTGAGTAGTACTGGGGACCTGCTTGGTGTGGTGGGGCTAAGTGGCTCTGTCTTGTTTTCAGCTGGTCTCTGTCCAGTCCTAGTGAATCAATAACTTTGAGTTGAAGTCTCAGCTGTGGAGAAATACCAGCAACTAAGAGACCCCCCCCCCCCATGGGCAACAACTGGAAATGGAGAATCAAACCTTCCCACACAACACAACCAGGGTATCATCTTACATCGTCCTCAGATGATTGACCCAGGTCAAGCATTCCAAATCAATTGTCCCAGTCAGCACCCAGTCGCAAGTGGGAGAGTTCAAAAGGTCTCCAGCAACTAGATACTAGGGGCCTGCTGGCAGCTACAGTATGACTTGCTCCAGTGCTCCGTGGAGTCAGAAGGACCCACCCAGCAAAGGAATTAGTCTGGGAAGGTTGATGTCTCCTTCCCCACCTTGCAACTCTGTCACACCCAGTCACAGGTAGCCCTGCAGGGCTGTGACCCAGTTCCCTCCAATGAGCAGATGCTCCAGGGGGTTGCACCTGCCTGAGTCACAGGGACATCTATGTTTCCTTGGCCAGACCCCCACACTCTGCCACCAGCCAGCATGGGGAGCTGAAGCCTGACAACCTTGGGTGCTTAATGGAAGCCAGGGAGTTTTACTCGGTTACAACCCTGCCCCTGAATGATGTTGCTGCCATTTATATTCTGGTAGAATTTGCATTTCTGTCCTGGCTATATTCCCCTTCTGGCCAGGTGCCGTTTGAGTTCACAGAAATTGAGATTCAGCCCTGCCCTCTTCTGCTGCTACTGCACCACTTCTCACAGAGCTGGTGTCTCAGTCTCTACTACACTTGGTGTTGGGGCATTGCAGTTAGAGCTCACAAACGACTCTCAGTTCCTGCCCCTCCCTGGACTAGCGCTGCTGCCACTCCTGCTTTCGTCCCAGCTATGCTCTCCTGGGGGCTGGTTGCATCTTGGGCTCACGAAAGCAACAATTCTGACTCAGCCCCATCCTGGGAGTATGCCACCTCTGTGCACATATGCAGATTCTATTCTCTGTCCCCAACCCAGGCAGGTACTGCCTCAGGCATACCCTTTGCTCATAGGCCTGCATTTCCATCCCAGATCTTTTCCACCAGTGGCTGCCACCGAAGTAGAGGCCCAGCTATCTCTGGTTGCTAAGAGAGGGGCAAAGTGTCTCTGCAAAATATCCCTAGGGGTGTGAGCCTTATTATTCCCACCACTGCCACTGCTGCACTGTGCCATGGGGCACTGCTTCTCCCTCACCCATATGGCTCCCTAGCTCTACAGTCCCCACTCCACACCCATGCCACAGAACCAGCACAGACCTGCAACAGCCCAAGCCTCAGCCAAACCTCTCAAGAAAATGCCCAAGAGCCTGGACTCCACAGGGGACAGGTTTCCAGACCTCAGGGTAGAGTGGAGGGGAGTGCTGGGAGTTCAGAACTGCAGGTAGAGTCTATCTTCAGTTTTATGCCTGGTGGGAGAGTGCCAAGGCATACTAGTGGGTCTTCACTTTGGAAGGAGTCCAGTTTTTAGAGGGTCTCTCTCATGGGATAAAATAGGAGATCAGACCTCTGCTCACTTGTTTGTAGAAAGTATACTGAGAGCCATTCTCATGGGGGATGATGGATTTTGAACCTATTCTTTGTTTTCTTGGGGTTGCAGCTCACCTCAGCAGAGGTGATGTGTGCTCTTCAAGCTTCTATCTTGGCTCAGCTCCAAAACACCAGTTTGCTTGCTAAACTTCTGTCCTTTAACACTCCTTCTGGACAGCTGGCTCCTCTGTGGAAAGCTGGCTCCAGTTGGCCATCTTGCCTTCTCCCTTTATGACCTTATTCAACTGACAACTGATAATTTTCCACTTATGAAATACCAATCTGACTATGTTAGATTTAGATACAACTGTCAATCTAGGTCTCTTGGGGCTAAGATGATCACAAAGATATATGCTAGGTTCATGGTCCAAATAATCTATAGAGGATGATGGTCTATGATAAAGAAGTGAGCTTTTCATGTAGCTAAATTTTTTTAATATGAAGTCCTGACATTTAGTCTGAGTTCTTCTATTTTTTTAATGAAATTGGACAAACACATGAGAAAATGCTCATCATCTTTAATCATTAGAGACATGCATATCAAAACCACTTTGAAGTATCATCTAACTCCAGTAAGAGTAGCCCACATAACTAAATCTCAAAACTACAGATGTTGGCATGGATGTGGAGAAAAGGGAACACTTCTGCACTGCCGGCAAGCTAGTACATTCATTTTGGAAAGAAGTTTAGAGAACACTTAGGGAACTAAAAGTAGACCTGACATTCTATTCTGCAATTCTACTAGGTATATATCCAGATGACTAAAAATCATTTTACAAAAAAGATATTTGCCCAAGAATGTTTATTGCAGCCTAATTCATAATTGCCAAGTCATGAAAGAAGCCCAAGTGCCCATTGACCCATGAATGGATTAACAAATTGTGGTATATGTACACCATGAAATACTATGCAGCCATAAAAAAGATGGAGACTTCACCTCATTTATGTTTACATGGATGGAGCTGGAATATATTCTTCTTAGTAAAGTATCTCAATAATGGAAGAAAATGTATCCAATGTACTCAGTATTATTATGAAGCCAATACATAATCACCCACACCTTCATATGAATGATAAAACACAACTACAGCCCAGAATGAAGAAGGGAAGAGAGGATGAGGGGAGGGGATGGGGGTGACTGGATTCAGGGAGGGTAATCAGTGGGACCTCACCTATTGTGCATATTGCAAGGGTATGTGTCAAATTTATTAAGGGTAGACTATAAATGTCTTAACATAACAATTAAGTGGAAGAAGGCTATGTTAACCAGGTTGATGTAAGCATTCCAAATTGTATGTAAAATCAGCACATTGTACCCCATAAATGAGGTAATGTACACAGTTATGATCTAATTAAAAAATAAATTAAATAAAATAAAATGAGATGGGGAAAGGAGGCTGTGTCCATAGGTCAGTGGTTAGGGCACCGGCCACATACACTGGTTCTGGCGGGTTCGAACTCAGCCCTGGCCTGCTAAAACAACAACAACTACAACAACAAACAACAAAAATGGCTGGGCGTTGTGGCTGGCACCTGTACTCCCAACTACTTGGGAGGCTGAGGGAAGATAATCACTTAAGCCCAAGAGTTTGAGGTTGCTGTGAGCAGTGACGCCACAGCACTCTTTGGAGGGTGACATAGTGAGACTTTGTTTCAAAAAGAAAAATAAGAAAGAAACAGTGAAAAGAGATTTTAGTTCATTCGATGATAATCTCCATTATGAAGATTCCAATATCCATAATGGAAAAGATACTATCTGATTTTGCTCATGACTTTACCCCAATGTTAATTCTAGTACACAGCCTGGCTATATAGTAGACTTTCAATAGTCAATAATTTATTAACTAAATGAACCAAACCTGTGTTGGTTTGGTAATTGTTTTTTAAACTCAAAAACCTTGTAATCATGGGAGTGAGTTGAATAGTCAATTTTGCAGCTGGGATAGCTTCCCCTCTACAGGGTTGTCCTTCTGTAGGTGCCCAAAGATTACATTCCCAGCCCCTCTTGAATTTCAGTGAGACCATGTGACTAATTTTAGTGAGCAGGGTGTAAGTGGCAGTGACTAATGTGCTGAATGCAGAGGACCTTTAGGCTCTAAGAATATTGGGGCTACAGGTTTCTGGGTCCCTGAATCACCAGAAGGGAAGACAATCACCAAATGAACCAAGCACACTGAACAATTACTTGAATACAAAATAAACTTTATTAAACCACTGATATTTTGGAATTCACTTCCAAGTTAGTAGCATCATCTAACATTCCTATCCCCAACCATATATGATACACACAAATATATACCATTATAGACATATGCTAAAAGCACCAGAACATTGAAAGAGTGGTATTCTCTGAGTGACTAACAGAATTTTTTTTTAAATTATCATATTTTCTGAATTTTCTTCAGCAAATAGGCATTATTATAGGTTAGGTTTATAATTAGAGGGAAAACAATATAAATGTTATGCATTTTTTCATGATTCCCAGCCTAGAAGTCCTCTTTTTTCCTTTTTATTTTTCCAAGGTTTTTTTGTGCTTGTTTTGTTTTTGTTTTTAGTATCCTTCCTCACTCCCTGTATTCTCCAAGACCTTTGTTTGTTTTGGACCCAAACTGGGAACACACCCCATCTTCAGTCGGAGCTGGTGAACTGCCAACATCTCTCCTCTCTTCCCTCCAGGGAGTAGTCACAAGCCAGCTTCTCTCTTTGCTACCTCAAAATGGGGGAGTTCTGAAAAATGAAATAAATTGACGTGGATCACCTTACTCTCGCTGGAGCCTTATTGTGTGGTTTGCTTTCCTAGCTTTTTAGTCTGAAAGAATTTTAAACTTTAAAAGTTGCGAAAATGGTACAAGGAAATGTTCTCTTCTATTTGTCTTGCCAATTATTATTTACCATATTTAAATTACCACCCTGTCTATAGTAGACATATAACAGATAGGAAATAGATAGATAGATAGATAGATAGATACATGGATGATTGATAGATGATGGATGTATAGATAGATAGATAGTAGATTCTTTTCTGAACCATTTGAGAATAACTTGAAGACATCTGGCAATATTCATCAAAATTCTTGAAAATATGCCCTGATTATGTCTGTATTTTCACTTACTGTAACTTGATTATAAGAAAATATGTAAAGATTTGAGAAAGTTTTAACTAGAAAACTGTTAATCAATAACATTTATCATATTAAAAACTGGAAATGGTCTTTGTAAAATAATAAGAGTTTGGCTGAGTAAAATATATGCTGCAATTATATGCCGCTTCCAAGTGTCCCCTTGTTTTCCACCCATCACTGGCCTCACTGGCCTCTGTAGCCATTAAGACAAAGTTCAGAGATCCTAATATGTCTGCTTCTGCTGGCTGTATCACTCTTATCATTGCTGGGATTCCTTTGATCCTGTCTCAGCACCCTTCAGAAAAGAAATGATCAACCAGAAAACCTTAGAGATTTGAGAAAGTGTTAACTAAAAAATTGTTCATCAAACACATGTATCATATTAAAAACTGGAAATGGACTTTATGCCCAATAAGAAGAGTCCTCAGATGGCCTTGATGAACATCAGCTTCATCTGGAATGTCCAGCAGCTGCCACTCCTGCCCCGCCATACCTAAGGATCAAGCCAGGGACCATGGTACATGAAAACTTCCTACTCACTCAGTTTCAGGCCTGATAGCTTAAGACTCAAATAATGTGATTTGATCCAAGGCAGTAATAAAAAGCCTCTATGAAAAGGAATGAAGAAAAATCTTGGGCTGTTCAGAAAGGTCTGTGCAACATAAGAGTACATAACTTAAAATACAACCAGAATTCCACAGAATTGCAGCAGATAACCATTTTAATTTAAAATAAAGGGTCAATTTCTCAAAACCACATATATTTATGAGAATTTCTGGGGAAGAACATCAACTTCATTCCTAATGACACCAATGGAAAAACAGATTTCCTTGACTGGTCCACAAATGCAGATTTCATTTGTAAGTTCACCTTCCTCACTAAGAACAATGAAAGCAAACTTGACATTACAGAATTTCCAAAGGAAAATCACTAGATTCCAAGACGCCCCAGATTCAGAAATTCTGTAGTAAAAATAAACATGAAATTACAAATAGGGAGCACTTGGGATTATCATATTTCTCATACAAATATTTGAATGGAAAATCATAGAATCTGATACAGAACTTGTAAACTACAAAGAAGTAAAGTTAACTTTAAAATATGCCTCATAAATATTACAAACATCTCATCAAATGGGAAAATTCTAAGAATCAAGAAAGGAACACTCCAAAACATTTATTTAAAGGATAATATAATTTGTGTTTAAGACACTGCAGGGCAGAAAGAGTTTAAAAATAGAATGGAAAAATGCAACATTCTTAAACTGATTTTACTGACACCACCAGTACTGAATGACTCACTTTACTTAAGAAGTGTACAAGATACTGCACAAAAATTTCATTTCATTTAGTTTATTAATATGACTCAAACCCTTAAGAAACAAGACCAGGACAGAAACAAGGTTTGGCTGAACTATAGAAAGAGAACCAAAAGCATCAAGAGATTTTCTATTGATGAGAACTTTATATAGAAAATTAGTTTCTTCACTAATGTAAAATAAAACCTACAAACACTACCGTGACTCACATTGAGCCAGCATGCCCCCAGGTGTCGCCCAGCAGTCAGGGAGGGACAACACAGATCTCCCACCCGCCAGCGCTGACTCACACTGTCCATCTTTGAGTTGGGGCCTCATGGTGTTCCCCTCACAGCCCTGGGTTTGCATTTTCTCCTCAGCTACATATCATTTCTGTGTTTCCTATAGCTTCTTTCTTTTCAAATAGTGACAGAGCTCAAGGGAAAGACCCAACTGGCCAGCACTGAAAAGGGAAGGGGAGAGAAAAGTAATTTGAGACGGGCATGTGTTGGTCTGGGGGTAACCACAGACTCAGAAAAATGAGGAGACTAGAGTGGACACCGGGCAGCAGTGAGGTAAGGAGCCCATGGGCCATTCACAGAACAGACCAGAACCACTGTGTTCAAGACAGAAGGGCTGTCGCTCCACTTGGGAGGTCACACTCAAAGAACAAGAAAGCCAAAGAAAATGGAGAGTAGTTCCTTTTATAGTTTTAAAAGACAAGCATGTCTCAAAAGAAACATATAAGTCACATCCAAAAAGAAAACTAGCAACAGTATTTAAATAAATGAAATGTGGAGGGAAATAAAAATTCATTTATTTTCACGTGACTGTCCAATGTTTTGAAATGGTTATGTGAAGTCAGGCCCATTTTATTTTATCAACCATCTGCGTGTACATTTCAAAGGAAGGAAAGAGACCCGGATGGGATGGGCTTCTCTCGGCCAGGCTGGGAAGGCCAGAGGAGGGGAAATAAGGAAGAAAAGTCTCCAGGCTCTTCATGGCCATCGCTTCGTGCCCCAAGTGGACAGGATCTTCATCCTGTACCTTCAATGACAGGTTCAGATCACAGAAAACAGGTCACAAGGGCGACAGAAGTTGAGTCACCAGCACTCGGGGCTCAGCATCCGGCTGAGCAGGGTCAGGCCCAGCAGCAGCCGGAGGGAGGCGGCGCTGTGCGGGGCGGAGGACGAGGATGAACCACAGGCCAAAGGCTCGGCTCTGTAAGGCCTTTCCGCATCTGGAGGGAGCGCTGTCATTCCCTGAATCTGAAAACCAAGCACAACCGCGGCAATTGAGCATGTGAGTTAAGACGCCAGGCGGCTCAGCCACCTGCCTTTCTGCAGGGGGCTGCGGGGCAGATGATGACTATTGGGGTTCACACATCAGGGATCGGGGAAGCTTCACTTAAGAGGGAGGTAGACGGAGAGCCAGGCACTCCTTTGGAAAATAAAAACCACAAAGTAGGCTCCATTGCTTTTTAGCTCTTATCCATTCTATTCTGGCTTCATCCCAACGTTAGTTTTAGAATAAGTTTATCTCTTCAAAAGGAGTGGAATCAGCAGTTTTCAGTCAATCCAAGGAACTATTGAACAAATAAATTATAAGAGTGTCAAAATGCAACAGGAACATGGGATTTATGGGTACATGTCTATTCCTTCATCCTGTGCTGAATTCAGGCAAATTGCTCCATCTCCATTTTCAGGGGTTAAAACTAAGTCAAGCTTACCGACCACTCTGCGTTGTCTGTCTTGGAACATCTCACGTTCACCGGCAGGCTAAGAACCAGCTTGTTGAAGGAAAGACCTTCCTTTTTATTCCATTTAAACTTATTCATTGCATCCATGAAAGAAAGGTTTTTATACTGCTTGGGACTTTTGATAATGAAAGGCCAAGTCCTGAATTTAAAATAAAAAACAATTAGTCACCTTCAGAACAAAAACATTACATATGTTCTTGGTTTTTCAGCATTCTAGAATCAGTCTCATACTTGTTCATTTTTACACATATAGATAACCTAGTACAAAATTCATAAGCAGTTACTAGAATAAATAACGTACCAAATAAGGTATCTTTTAAAAACATGGTATTCTTTGCTTTAGTAGCAGATGGTTATAAATTTTAGACAAATGGTTCAGAAAACTTTTGGAGAGCTGCACAACTCCTCACTTGTTTTGACTCTAGTTAACAATATAACTGGTAAGTATGAATATAATTTCTGGAGAGTCTAATGCTATGGGTGCAATAAACCTGTAGGTTCCTAAAAGATACTATAACAAAGGCAAAAATCAAATCCATACACTAGAAAAGCCTGACCCCTGCTGGCTGCTTTGTTTTGGCTTAAGTGAGAGGATAAATAAAAAACACTTGAACTTGACTGGTGTTTTTAAAATTTTTTTGAGGAAAAAAAATACTTCATGGACAATATCTGCTTCCACGTGCCACTCTAAAAAAACACATGTTAAATGTCCAAGGAAGAAAACTGATATCACAAAAGAATGACATGACCTGCTTGAAAAAATGCTATTCAGGTAATGTCTTTCATATAAGTTTAGATTATTGATTTCTGAAAAAAGATAAAGTATAAGTACTGGCATACTATAAACATGTGTATTAACTAATCCAAAGAGTAACCAATTAACTACAGATTAATCTCTTAGAGGAGATTTTCATGAGTGACTAGTTAAGTATTTGACTTCCATGACACCTTAAAATGTTCCAATGATTTTCAGTAATTAGTAAATAATTGACTTCAGCTGAGGAATCTACATTTTCAAATATTTTATCTTCACAATTTCTCCAGCTATTTATGTCATTACTCCCTCTTTTATGCACATAGCTTACTCAGGCACATTGAATATTACCTTTTTAAGCAAATTAAATATCCATTATTACTTTTATGGAGTTGTAAAGGTGAATTTTTAATGTTTAAATTTAAATTATTTCCTCCATATATGATAAGACAATTAGAAAAAAAGAGTAATATATGAAGATCTTTATATCTTTCAGTCTTAACTTCCTTTTTTTATTAAAATCAATATATATTTGTTGAGTTTTAAATGCCATATTTTATACTAAGACGTTAAAGTAAAGTACCATTAAGTAACAGCAGTCAGCATCGCATTACATGAAACATATCTAGCAATGATTTAAAATATCTACCAATTTAAAATTAAGTTGTATAGAGATACAATCCAGAATTAATATAGAAAAAAACTTGAAAAAGTGCCTATAATATTTGTATATAATAATTTTTCAAAATCACTAAAAGCTATAGAAAAAGTGTGATTAAATATAGAATAATTTCAAAATAAAATGTTAAAAATAAAATTTGCTTTTCAAAAAGATAAGGTGCCTCGGGGGAGGACCCAAGATGTCGGTCTGTAGCCAGCTTTCTGCAGACGCTCCTGTCCAGAAGGAGAGTTAAAGGACAGAAATTTAGCAAGAAAGCCAACAGTTTGGAGGTGAGCCAAGAGACAAGGTCGAGGAACACACATCAACCCTGCTTGAGCAACCTGCGACCCCAAGGATACAAATAAAAGGTACAGAGCACATCACCAAGTGGACGGGAGTCCCCTCCCCCAAGAGAACAGCTCACAGTATACTCCATACCTCCACACTAACAAGCAAGCAGAGTTCAGCTGTCCTCCCACTCTACCCCATGGGAGAAACCCTCTAAAAACCAGACCTCCTTCCCCTATGCTGCAGCACTCTCCTGCCAGGCATAAAGCTGTATAAAACTGTATATATTCTCTACTTGCAAGTTGGAACTCCGGGCACTCCCCTCCACTCTCACCCTGAGGTCTGGAGGTCTGTCTCCCACGGAGTCCAGATTCTTGAACACTTTCTTGAGGGGTGTGGACAGGGCGTGGGTTGCTGATGGTCTGTGCTGTTCTCCCGACTTGGGAGTGGTGAGAGAGTGAGCCGAAAAGTGGCTGGCCAAAGCGGACCAAAGCTTTGCTAAATTTCGGCCACACCTGGCCCTCAGGGGATGACAGCTGAGACAAAGGGCTGAAGCTCACAGACTAAGTCAGGACTATTAGCAGCCCAGTCTCTCTTCCACAGGGCAGAAATTCTGCGAGCTTGTTCTGTTCTATCAGCTTTTTCATCTACTTTACATCAATCAGAGACAGGGCTGGAACTGACTGAATCACCCCAGCCCCTATCAAGTACCCAAGTTGTCAGGCCTCACCTCCCTCCCTGCCAACACCGACATAACTGGTGGACTGGCTGAGGAGCCACAGAGCCCCGTGTGACCTAGGCAGGCGCAAACCTATAGAGCATCTGCTCATTGGTGGGAACTGGAC
>CAUYON010013303.1:0-14698 GCA_963573935.1 Arctocebus calabarensis
GAGCTATGATGCCATGGAACTCTACCCAGGGCAACTGAGTCAGACTCTGTCTCATAAAAAATAAAATAAAATAAAATAAATAAAAATAGAAAAACTAGCTGGGCATTGTGATGGGCACTTATACTCCTAGCTACTTGAGAGACTGAGGCAAGAGGATAGCTTGAGCCCAAGAGTTTGAGGTTCTTGTGAGCTGTAAGCTGTGACACCAAAGTGACACTTTGTCTCACTTTCTACTGAGTGTGACAAAGTGAGATTCTGTTAAGAGAAAAAAAAGAGGCTTGGCGCCTGTGGCTCAATGGGCTAAGGCGCCAGCCACGTACACCTGAGCTAGTGGGTTCAAATCCAGCCTGGGCCCACCAAACAACAATGACGGCTGCAACCAAAAAATCGCCAGGCATTGTGGCGGGTGCCTGTGGTCCCAGCTACTTGGGAAGCAGAGGCAGGAGACTCGCTTGAGCCCAGGAGTTGGAGGTTGCTGTGAGCTGTGATGTCACAGCACTCTATCCAGGGTGACAGCTTGAGGCTCTGTCTCAAAAAAAAAAAAGAAAGAAAGAAAGAAAAAAGAAAAAGGTAAAAAGAACACCCTGCAGTGGATAGAAAACATCAAAGGGACCAAGACACAAACAGGAAAAACAGCCAGAGAGGGCATTGGAGACAATCAAGTAGGAGGTAATAAAAAGCTTCAAATAAGCAGAAGCATGGGATTGGAAAGAAGGGCAGTTAGAAAAAAAAAAAATCGCAGTGATAGAATCCATGAGACTTAGTGACTCCAGAAATGTGGAAGAGGTTTCATGAATGGCTACTGAGATCAACTGGTAGTGGCTACTTAGAGTAAACTCAGGAAAAAGAATTCAGGGCCCAGTCTAAGCTCTGTTGATAAGAAAGATGGATTAGTAATGTCTGCCATGGGTGCAGAATGGGAGAATATTGACACATAACTGGTATTCACCATTCCTATTATCTAGCAGAGGAAGCATTAAGACAAATGGTTTGTTTCATAAGGCGTACGACTGTGTGATTACATGAAGATCTAGAACAGACAAAATTCAGAATATTGGTTACCTGTGGATAGGCAGGTGGGAAGATTATTGACTGAGAAGGTACAGGAGGAAGCTTGAAATATTATCTTGATCTGGTGATTATACAGATATATACATACTTAACAGCTCCTTGACCTATATACCCTTAAGATTTGTGAATCTAGGAAAATCTATTCAGATGAAACTCACAAATAAACATTTTTCCACAATGTGTCTTTATACACATGACACTCACCTGAATGCAAGGCATGCTTCTAGATCTATTCAGCTCCCTGTACATTTTGTCCACTTCATTTATAGTCTTGTCTTTTCCCACAGGTGAGAACACACAGACTATGATGATCTGATCCACAGAGGACAGCTGTTCGCTTATAAGGTGATCATACTCCAGGTCTGTCACTTCAGGGATGTTGTGAGAGCTACATCGGCATATGTCCCCTTCCTGCCCGCACAATATTCTCCTTAGGACCACAGGACAGAACAGGGGGGAAGCAAACCTTGTATCCTTGCTTTCAATGGGAAGGGGAACCCTAGAAAAGTAATGGTTGGAAATCACATCAAAGAACTGAAAGGACAGAAAGAACATCCCTGAATTACACGTGGATGCTTTGGTAAGGCACTGGCATTTAATTCTAGACAGAATTTTATTTGCCAAAATACAAGAATAGAGTTAAATTCCTTTCCAGCTAGACGGGTGTATATGGCTCTGAAAAAAACCTAAGCTATGGGTTCAGAGGACAAATTAATCCAAAGGACTGCAAATAATTAATGAGTAAGAATGATATTTGAGTGTTAATTATAGGCAGAAAGCCTATAAGTAAACCCTTAAACAGTTCCATTCTGAGAGAAAAAGTTTAAAGTCTTTTGTGAGTAAGGAAGGAAAAAACCTAGATAGAACTCCATATATGGCTTTGGGCCTAATCACGTAGATGTGATTTAGGGCCGAGCTTTGGCAGTTTGACATATGCAAGAAGAATGAACACAAGGCTAGTCTGTAAGACACTTATTTTTATTCTCTTAGAAATATGAAAATCTCTACAAAACATTGACCAAAAACATACAAGTAGCAAATAACAGAGCTATGATCTGAATCCATGTGGTTTTTTTTCTATTACAATAATGTTATCTTGCTGACTCCTGAGGATGAAATATCTATAACATACTTCAGAGTCAGTTTACTATGTCTATTAATAGACTGGATAAGCCACATAACCCAATAAGCAGAACAGAAATCAGACAGCTAAGCTTGGGTCCATCATCTGTCACTAACCCTCACTGTGACTGACTTCTTACTCCTTTGTGCTTCAGTACTAACATCTGTTATGTAGGTGTAAACTCATGTTTCCATAAATCTTCCAGGGAGAAGATAGCTCATAAAACCATATTCATGAATTTTAATTAGCTTAAAGAATTTTTATGAGACGCTAAAATTTTTTTAAAAATATAATATTTTAATCAAGTTATTTAAAATTGGCATTCCTGGGTAGCTAGAAGAGTACATTCTATCATCATTAAAGTATTCACTATTGGCTTCAGTTTCTTTACCCTGATTCTGAGTGTTGTGGACTCAATGTCTGTGTTCCCCCCAAATCTGTATGTTGATGCCCTAATCCTCAAGATTATTTGCAGATGGGGCATTTATGGAGGTACCTGAGGTTAAATGATGTCATAAGGGTGGGGCCTTGATCCGATAGGACGAGTGTCCTTCTAAGAAGAGGACACCAGAGAGAGAGCTGGCTTTTGCTGTCTCTGCCACACGAGGACATAGCAGGAAGGTGGCCATCTGCAAGTGAGGAACAGAGCCCTCACCAGGAACCAACCCCTCAGACTTTGGTCATGGACTTCCAGAACTGTGAGATTAATTCCTGTTGTTTAAGCCATCAAAGTCTGAGGTAATTTGTCAAAGCAGCTCAAGCAGACTAATACACTAAGAAACTTAATGTGATAATGTTTGTTGAAGTCATGCTTTTTGAAATGTCTTGATGCCTCCCCTCAGTAGAAACATGTTTTCTTTGAAAGGATGATTATATACAGAACTTACTTGTCTGTCATAAGAAAACCCAGGCATGTAAATACAGAACATTATTTCAGCACTTGCCTTAATGCCCCACCAAATGTTTTCAATGTCTTTTCTTTTCAAACGAAACATCACTTTTATTGACAGTTTAGGGCCATGATGGACAGTTACACAGAACAGAAATCAGACAATCAGAGGTAAAATTGTAGCAGATAGGGTAATACTCTTTCCCCTCATCTTCTCCCTCAGCATGATCTGTTCCAACCTTCTCATAATCCTTCTCAAGGGCAGCCATGTCCTCAGTGGCCTCAGAATACTCTCCTCCTCCATCCTCTCACCCACATGCCATTGAACAAAGGCACACTTGGCATACATCAGATCAAACCTGTGGTCTAGGTGAGCCCAGGCCTCCACAATGGCTGTGGTGTTGCTCAGCGTGCACACAGCTCTCCATACCTTGGCCAAGTCTCCACCAGGTACCACAGTAGGAGGCTGGTAATTGATGCCAACCTTGAAACCAGTTGGACACCATGCCATGAAATGCATGGTACGGTTGGTCTTGACAGTGGCAATGGCAGCACTGTCATCTTTGGAGCCACATCACCATGGCACAACAGGCAGTACGTCATGTACTTACTGGCGAGGGTCATATTTCATCATCTGGTTGGCTGGCTCAAAGCAAGCATTGGTGATCTCTGCTACAGTAAGCTTTTGGTGGTAGGCTTTCTCAGCAGAGATCACAGGAGCATATATGTGGCCAGAGGGAAGTGCATGAGGGCATAGGGTACCAGGTTGGTCTGGAATTCTGTCAGGCCGACATTCAGGGCGCCATCAAATCTAAGGGAAGCAATGATGGAGAACACAATCTGGCTATTGAGGCGGTTCAGTTTAGCATAGGTTGGGCACTTAATATCAAGGTTTCTCCAACAGATATCATAGATGGCCTCATTGTCTACCATGAAGGTACAATCAGAGTGCTCCAGGATGGTGTGAGTGGTGAGGATGGAGTTGTGGGGCTCAATTACAGCTATGGAAACTTGGGGGACTGGGTAAATGAAGACTTCCAGCTTGGATGTTTTGCTATAATCATTAGAGAGGTGTTCCATCAGCAGAGAGGTGAACCCAGAACTAGTTCCCCCACTAAAGCTGTGGAAAACCAAGAAGCCCTCAAGAACTGTGCACTAGTGAATTCGGCCCAAGATGAAGTTAATGATCTCTTTGCCAATGGTGTAGCGCCCACTGGCATACTTACTGGCAGCATTTTCCTTGCCTGTGATGAGCAGCTCAAGGTGGAAGAGCTGGTGGTAGTTTCCAGTGTGAATTCTGTCAATGACTGTGGGTTCCAGGTCTATAAAAACTGCCCTGTGCACATGCTTTATGGTGCCCATCTCACTGCAGGTGTTGAAGGACTTGTCTCCTCCCACAATGGTCTGGTCACTTGGCATCTGGCCATTGAGTTCCAGGTAGTAGAGCTCTCAGCAGACACTGCCAATCTGGATGGAGATGCACTCACGCACCCCTGGGACTTGTAGGGCTCTGTGGCACTGAAGGAAGTGAAGGTGTAGCAACAAGAGTCTCCTCCTCCAAGGAGTCTGGGGAAGAAGCTGTCTGTTTTCAATGTCTTCTTCCTTCTTTTATAGCAAAGTGTTTATCAGTGAATTTAGATACAGGCTAACTTAAAAATGGATCTTCTTTTATGGAAAAAGGCAATTATCAGTAGAATATTATTTCTCTGAGATGTCCAGAATCTGATCAGTTCTGTATTAATTATAGTAAAAGTTTATGTGGTTTGGTATGGGCATGTAGTAGAACAGTTCACATATTCATAAACTGTGAATATAACACAGTTATATCCAAGGGTATAACAAATACCCTTGTATACACTACCTGGTTTGATCAATTCTTAATCTTTCACTCCATTTGCCATATATATATATATATATATATATATACATTTGCTGTATATACACATACACACACACACACACATATATATATACAGGATGGCCATAAAGTTCTTGTGCAATTTAAAACGGTGTGCAATTTAAAATTGCACATGAACTTTACAGATACCTTGTATATTTATTGGTACAGTTTCAGCTACAACTGAAGGTCCCAAGGACCCCTACCTGATTTCACTCAATTTTTTACTCTGATTTTGGTACATGTTATTCTCATACTGTAATATAAATATATAATAATCCATAATCTGACAGGATTAGGATTTTTATTTGCAAGCAACAGAAACAAATTAGTTAATTTAAGCAAACAAACAAAGAAAAAGGAGTTTATTAGTGAATTTGGGAAATCTTTGCAAGAGTCGAGGACTGAGACTTGCAGCCTACACTGTCAGTGAAAATGTCCCTAATCATGTTGTGGAATGTGTCTGATAGCAACACCACAGCCCTGGATGTTGGGACCCCTACGGCTCACACTTTTAACCCTACTGACCCAAGACACATGACATGCTGTGGGAACCATGGGCATTGCAGCCATGTGACGCTACTGCCCTTCCTGCCGAGGGAGTCTGGGCAGGCCCTGAAGCTGTGTGAAAAGCTGGGGCAGATGCATCTGATTAGTGGGGCCTACCTAGATCACATGCCTGGGCCCTATCTCAGAAAAGACTGGGAAATCAAGAATCTGGCATTATCAGCTTCTGTTGTGGGGTGGACCCTGCCTCTGCAGGTAAGGGAGTCCTCCCACAGAGGAGGGAGGTGCAGGTTCCGCAAGGTCAAAGCAGATGGCAGTTGTCCACAACAAACAATTTATACATTCTCTTGTACGTTTATCGATACATTGAATTTTTTACCATTACAAATGGCTGCAATGAAATTTTTATACATTTCCTAGGGTATAGAGTTCCTCTGTATTATATCTATACCTTCAACTTTACAAGGTTTCGCCATATTGTTCAGCAAAGAATCTATGTGCCAATCATATGTTTTGCTAAAATTTCTCCCTGTCTATTGGCTTGTCTTTTCTTTCTGTTTATGGTATGTTTTTTTCATATGAAAGATTTTCATTTTAAGGTAAACTAATCAACTTTCTGTCTTATGACTGCATGTTTTTGTGTGTGTGCATTTGGTTTAAGAATTTATTTTCTAAAAAAAAAAAAAAGAATTTATTTTCTACCTTAATATGATAAGCAGCGCCCGTGGCTCAGTGAGTAGGGCCCTGGCCCCATATACTGAGGGTAGCAGGTTCAAATCTGGCCCCTGCCAAACTGCAACAAAAAAATAGCCAGGTGTTGTGGCGGCGCCTGTGGTTCCAGCTACTTGGGAGACTGAGGCAAGGGAATCGCCTAAGCCCAGGATTTGGAGGTTGCTGTGAGCTGGGTGATGCCACGGCACTCTACCCAGAGCAATAAAGTGAGACTCTGTCTCAAAAAAAAAAAAGTATATATATATATATTTTTTTTTCTCATGTTTTCTTTGAAATGTTTTATTATTTGGCTTTTCATGTTTAGCTCTTTATCTGGAGTCTATATGAGAAGTAGAAATCTAAAATAGATAGATAGACAGACAGATAATCAGTTGTCCTAGCACCAGTGATTGAAGAAACCATTCTTCTTCACTGGTTTCTTTCTTTTCTTTTTTCATTGAGACAGAGTTTCACTTTGTCATACTCGATAGAGTGCTATGGCGTCATAGCTCACAGCAACCTCAAACTCTTGGGCTCAAGTGATTTTCTTGCCTCAGCCTCCCTAGTAGCTGGGACGACAGGCACCCGCCACAACGCCTGGCTATTTTTTTGTTTGTTTACAGGCTTGGTCCGGGTTCAAACCCACCAACCCTGGAGCATGTGGCCCACACCCTAACCACTGAGCACAGGTGCCCATCTTCACTGGTTTCTAATGCTACCTTTGTTGTACCTCAAGTTTTCCTGTGTGCCCACAGGTCTGAGCAGGTCTATCTATTCTGTTCCATTGGTCTATTTAACGAAGCCTGGTACCAATATTACAATATCTTAGTTACTATCACTTCATAAAAGGTCTTGAAATCTGGTAGGGCAAGTTCTCCCACTTTGTTTTTCTTCTTCAAATATATTAATTAGTTAGCTGTATTATATCCCACAGATCACAATGAACACAAAAAGAACTTTTAGCATATTTGGCTTGGAATACAATATGGGCCATAAAGGGTAGGAAGAGAATCAAGACCACCTTTGCCAGTGGTTGGTTGGCAGCAGAGAGCTCTGAGAGCAGGAGGCAAGGAGCTACATCAAATAAATCAGGTATGTTGGTTTTTTGTTTGTTTGTTTTTTGAGACAGTCTCACTGTTGCCCTTGGTAGAGTGCCATGGCATCACAGCTCACAGCCACCTCAAACTCTTGGGCTTAAGCAATTCCCTTGCTTCAACCTCCCTAGTAGCTGGGACTACAGTCACCTGCCACAGCACCCGGCTATTTTTTGCTGTAGTTGACATTGTTGTTTTTTTTTAGCTGGCCTGGGCTGGGTTTGAACCCATCAGCCTCAGTGTATGTGACCGGTGCCCTACCCACTAAGCTACGTACAGGTCCTGCCAAATCAGGTGTGTTTAGAATTAAGGCTCTGATCTCTACCCTGTGAGAATAATCTGCTAGAAGTCCTGGCCTCAGCAAGGATTGGTTGATTTCTGATTTTCTCCTGTATCCCCCACATTTGCCTTCCCAAGGCCTATGACGATAGATACACGTAGCCACATCAGGGCTCCGGGAAAGGCATTCCTGCATCCCTGAGTAGTTCCATGTGTTAGCTGGTGTGCTGTGAAATCATTAAAAAATCAGGTTTCAGGCTCGGCGCCTGTGGCTCAATGGGCTAAGGCTCACGTACACCAGGTTTGAATCCAGCCCGGGCCCGCCAAACAACAATGACGGCTGCAACCAAAAAATTGGCCCGGTGTTGTGGCGGGCGCCTGCAGTCCCAGCTACTTGGGAGGTGGAGGCAGGAGACTCGCTTGAGCCCAGGAATTGGAGGTTGCTGTGAGCTGTGACACCACAGCGCTCTATCCAGGGTGACAGCTTGAGGCCTTGTCTCAAAAATAAATAAATAAATAAATAAATAAAAATAAATCAGGTTTCAGGCTATGACCCTCTCTACATTTCTGCTCAAGAAGGCATTTTAATTTCTTGCCTTAAGCAACTCCTCCAACTTCCTGCCTCAAACACCTCTCAGTGAGAGGTAAAATAGAAAAAGAAGCTATGCTCCAAGCCAAGAGGAACACCCTGTGCAAAGAAGCCCAATATTGTTAGTGAGGCAAAAACCAAAGCTTTCTTGGCTCTAGACCTAGAAGTAGCAAAATTGGATAAGAATTTGGCTCTTATGAGAAAACAAATAAAATGCCTCTCTCAAGAAAGGGTGAAATGGGGCTTGGGGATGTTTCCTACCTCTTTTCTTTTTCCTTTTCTTTTCTTTCTTTTTTTTTTTTTTTTTGTAGAGACAAGAGTCTCATTTTATCATCCTCAGTAGAGTGCTATGGTGTCACACAACTCACAGCAACCTCCAACTCCTGGGCTTAGGTGATTCTCTTGCCTCAGCCTCCAGAGTAGCTGGGACCACAACACCCGGCTATTTTTCTGTTTTGCAGTTCAGCTGAGGCTGGGTTTGAACCCGCCACCTTCTGTATATGGGGCCGGAACCCTACTCGATGAGCCACAGGCACTGCCCTCTTTTCCTTTTTTTGAGACAGAGTCACACTCTGTCACTCTGGGTAGAGTGCCATAGCATCATCACAGCTCATAGCAACTTCAAACTCTTGGGCTCAAGCGATCTACTTGCCTCAGTTTTTCTATTTTTTTTTTTTTTTTGTAGAGACAGGGTCTCGCTTTTGCTCAGGCTGGTCTCAAACTCCTGAACTCAAACAATCGACCCACCTCGGCCTCTCAGAGTGCTAGGATTATAAGCTTGAGCCACCGCACTGGGCCCTGATTCCTTTTTTTTTTCCAGTTTTGGCCAGGGCTGGGCTTGAACCAGCCACCTCTGGTATATGGGGCCTGCGCCCTACTCCTTGAACCACAGGCACCGCCCACTGGGCCCTGATTCTTAAAAACCAATGAAAAGGGTAGGTCTTTGCACAAGGCTAGAACAGCTACTGTCTGCTCCTGCTGGGCCACAGGATGCTTAATGCCCAGGCAGATGAGAGAACACAGCCACAGCCTCCTCATCAAGACTGCCAGTCTCAAGGCAAGCTGCTTGCTGGCCTGGAGACTGGGTCTACAATATTTCCAGTATTCTTGGGGCAGGACATCCAAGCTGCCATCATTAGCAGCCTATAATCCTAGCACTCTGGGAGGCTGAGGCAGATGGATTGCTTGAGCTTACAAGTTCGAGACCAACCTGAGCAAGAGCAACACCTATCTCTACTAAAAAAAGAAAAAAAAAACCACTAGACCGAGAGGAATTAGTGTACACACACAGATGCGCGCGCACACACACACACACACACACACAGAGACAATAGAAAGAGGTAGGAAAAACCTTCTCCACTCAAGATGAGCCTAGAATCCAAATTCCAAAACACATAAAGAAAACTAATTCTATAGTCTACAAAATCAGTAGTCAAAAGATGGATTTGATCTAGACAAAATAAAAATAATAGAACAAATCTAATAAGTACTTATACAAAGGTATGATTGGAATCTTCAAGGAAAAAAAGATGGAATAAGCAACTTGGAAAAACTATAATTAATCCTTCACTGTCCTCCCTGCCCCCATTTTAGAGGTAAAAAAGCTGAGCTCAGAGAGGTTAAGTAATTTGCCCAACATGAACCATTACAAAAATATGTGGCAACTTGATTGTCCTTAAAAGGAAAAATTGGAACTAGAAAGTAGGGACTTCATGGTTTTGTTAATTGATCCATAGCTAAACTAGAATGTGTGTGTTTGTTTATTGCTTTCAGAGTCTTAAGACATCTAAATTCTGCTATTACCAGCATTTTCCTGTGCACTGTAAACTAAATGATTATTGAAATTTGTAAAGCACATGAATTTAAAAAATTTAGGTGGATGCATTTTTTGTCTGTTTACTGTTCTTCCCAGTTTCATTCAATAAACTTGAATTCTGAGGATTATACTGACAATGTTAGCTCCAAACATGTACTATGGTGGAAACTGTGGACTTTAATGAAGGGGATGGAAAGACACTACAATGAGGTGAGTAGATAGGACCATATGCTGAAAAGAAATCAGCTAAGCCCTCTAAGAACTGGGTCTGTGAGATAGTTAAAATAGAAATAAACATTTATTTAAAAGTCAGGGAATTGGCTTGGCGCCTGTGGTTCAACGGGCTAAGGCGCCAGCCATGTATACCTGAGCTCACAGGTTCGAATCCAGCCTGGACCTGCCAAACAACAATGGTGGCTGCAACCAAAAAATGGCCAGGCGTTGTGGTGGGCGCCTGTCGTCCCAGCTACTTGAGAGGCAGAGGCAGGAAACTCGCTTGAGCTCAGGAATTGGAGGTTGCTGTGAGCTGTGATGCTACGGCACTCTACCCAGGGTGACAGCTTAAGGCTCTGTCTCAGAAAAAAAAAAAAAATCAGGGAATTAACTGATATACTCACAAGTATAGAGAATTGACCTATGCTTCTTAAGTACACAATAAAACAGCATCTCTCACTCTCTCACTAATAGGCCGAATATAACATTAACTACCTTGCATTAGGGGATTATAGGTTGGCAGACACAGTACTAAAAACTTGAAATGGGGTGGCGGCTGTGGCTCAGTGAGTAGGGCCCCGGCCCCATACACCAAGGGTGGCGGGCTCAAACCCAGCCCTGTCCAAAGTGCAACAAAAAAATAGCCGGGCGTTGTGGCAGGTACCTGTAGTCCCAGCTACCCGGGAGGCTGAGGTAAGAGAATCGCCTAAGCCCAGGAGCTGGAGGTTGCTATGAGCTGTGTGACACCATGGCACTCTACCAAGGGCGACAAAGTGAGACCCTGTCTCTAAATAAATAAATAAATAAATAAATAAAATAAAAACTTGAAATGTTTATCTCATTTCATTCTTACTCAACCTTGTCAAGCAAGTATTACTCTCACCTCTCTACAGAAAAACAGAAGCTTAGAGAGCTATCTGATTGCTGAAGTTCTCATAGGTAATATGCTCCACTAGTGTCTTCGTAGGACACTGCACTCTTCTCCCTATATCAGATGTCACTTGCCCACCACGCATCATGCACAGGATTTAGCTGGAAATTGATCTACAGCATAAAAGCCATAAGGAGAAGTGATCACACATAAGACAGGTCTTCCTCATTCATGGTGCTTGTTTTTTTTTTTTTGAGACAGAGCCTCAAGCTGTCACCCTCACAGCAACCTCCAATTCCTGGGCTCAAGCGAGTCTCCTGCCTCCGCCTCCCAAGTAACTGGGACCACAATGCCTGGCCATTTTTTGGTTGCAGCCGTCATTGTTGTTTGGCAGGCCTGGGCTGGATTCGAACCCGCCAGCTCAGGTGTACATGGCTGGCGCCTTAGCCTGTTGAGCCACAGGCGCCAAGCCATGGTGCTTGTTTTTAATGCAAGGGTTAGGTGAAGCCTTTATGTTTTTTTATTCTAAGGTTTAGAGTCTAATTGTGTATTTAAAAGTTTTAGTTAGGGCAGTGCCCATTAGCTCAGTGGGTAGGGTGCCGGCCACATACACTGAGGCTGGCAGGTTCAAACGCAGCTCGGGCCAGCTAAAACAACAATAGCAACAACGAAAAAATAGCCAGATGTGTGGTGGGAGCCTATAGTCCCAGCTACTTGGGAGGCTGAGGCAGGAGAATCACTTGAGACCAAGAGTTTGAGGTTGCTGTGAGCTGTGACAGCACAGCACTCTGCTCAGGGTGACAGATTGAGACTCTGTCTCAAAAAAAAAAAAAAAAAAGTTTCAGTTAAATGTTTCCAGGAATGAATGAAGCCCTATTGAATTGGTATGAGTGTCCTCAAATGTCACTGCTACCTATGTAACTGTGCCATAAGTATAATTTTACACTTAAACATGAAGTGGTTGGGTTTTGACTTTCTTAGAGTAATTTTTCTTTTTCCTTTTGAGACAGGATTTTGCTCTTTTTCCTGGGCAACAACTGCAGTGCTGTCATCACAGCTCACGGCAACCTCAGACGCTTGGGTTCAAGCAATCCTCTTGCTCTGCCTCCCAAATAGCTGGGGCTATAGGTGCATGCCTCTATGTCTGGCTGATTTTTCTGTTTTTATAGAGTTGGGGTCTTGCTAGGTTGCCTACGCTGGTGTTACACTCCTCGCCTCAAGTGATCCTCTCGGTTTGCCTTTCTGAAGTGCTGGGATCACAGGCATGAACCACCATACCCAGCCTTTCTTAGAGTCATTCTGAGTTTCAGCAAATGCTTTAGACTGCCTCACACAGCATCTGCTCACTTCACTACTAAAGATTTTTAAGGACTGGTTCATTTTGTTACTTGCACACAGTTCTGGCCTGGCGGCAAGGGGCCATAATCTGGCCCCAATCCTGCCTATTGTCTGTGTCTTCCATACCCTAAACTCCAGCAAGACCAAATTGCTCACCATTCCTCCAATTTTGCCTGCACTGCCTCTCCTAAAGGACTTCGCTGCAATCCTTGCTCTGATGCTCACTGGCTGTGTCTTTGGGCAAATTACTTAACCTCTCTGAGCTCAGCTTCTTTACCTCTAAAATAGGGGCAGGGAGGACAGCGAAGGATTAATTATAGTCACCCTTAGGTGTGTTGTGAACATGAAATGAAATCCTGCAAGTATGGTGTCAGCATGGTGCCTAGTGAACATATAGTAGTAAATGGCTAGTAAATGTTAGCCATCCCTGACATGATCAATGTCATCACTGTTCTTCATCTCTCCAGCTATAATAGAACGCTCATCCTCCCTACTTGATATCCAAATTCTCTCCCATTACTCAAGACTCTAGTCAAATGTTCCCTAAAAAAAAATCCTTCCTTTTCCTTGGCTCAGTGCCCATGCTCAATAGTTAGGGTGCCGGCCACATGCACTAGGGCTGGTGGGTTCAAACACAGCCCAGGCCTACTAAACAATGACAACTGCAACAAAAAATAACCAGGCATTGTGGAGGGTGCCTGTAGTCCCAGCTCCTTGGGAGGCTGAGGCAAGAGAATTGCTTCAGCCCAAGAGTTTGAGGTTGCTGTGAGCTGTAATGCCATAGCACTCCACCAAAGGTAAGATAGTGAGTCTCTGGCAGTGCCTGTGGCTCAAAAGAATAGGACGCCAGTCCCATATGCTGGAGGTGGCTGGTTCAAATCCAGCCCCAGCCAAAAACTGCAATAAATAAATAAATAAACACAGGGTGGTGCCTGTGGCTCACCGGGTAGGGCGCTGGCCCCATATACCGAAGGTGGTAGGTTCAAACCCGGCCTCACCAACAGCAAAAAACAAAAATAGCCGGGCGTTGTGGCAGGCGCCTGTAGTCCCAGCTACTCAGGAGGCTGAGGCAAGAGAATCGCCTACGCCCAGGAGATGGAGGTTGCTGTGAGCTGTGTGATACCACGGCACTCTACCAAGGGCGAAAAAGTGAGACTCTGTCTCTAAAAAAAAAAAAATTTTAAATAAATAAATACAGAAAAGCCAGTCGGATGTTGTGGGTGCCTGTGGTCCCAGCTACTTGGAAGGCTGAGGCAAAAGTGTAGGAGCCCGAATAGCGTATGGCAAGGAGAAGTGAGAGTTATAAGAAACACCTGTAATAGCTTGGTGTTGTAACACCTTGGTGAAAAGGATGTGGGGAGGGATTTGGCCCGTCTCACAGACATGAGAGCCCCTGACAGGAGAGCATCAGTGATTGACAGTCTACACCTGTGGTGTTAAGAACCACAGCAGTGTGTCCATAGGAGGTTGGAGGAGAAGGCAGTCAGGAGCGTGCATTCTAAAACCAACCAGCTCACTCTTACTCTGTCACTTCTCCTTGCCAGCAGAACGCCTATACGGTCTCTACGAAAGACTGCTAAGATGTATTCTTCTTACTAAGACTGCTTTACTCCCTCAAATACTGTCTCACTCTCTCTCCTGCTAAAGCAAATAGCTCTCAGGCACCTGAGAGCAATTGTTCCCCAGCAAGGTAGCCTACCAGTCTGTCTGGAACCTAAATAAGCTGGGGGCCAGAGACCTGGCCATCCCGGTCCCTATAAGTGGCGCCCACAAAGGAACCCCAACAAGTGGTGTCAGGAGTGGGATAGTGAACGCTGCTGACACAAGAGGATAGCTTGAGCCCAAGAGTTTGAGGTTGCTGTGAGCTCTGATACCATAGCACTCTACCCAGGGAGACAGAGTGAGAATCAATATCAAAAAAAAAGGAAAATAGGACGGCTCCTGTGGCTCAGCGAGCAGGGTGCCGGCCCCATATACCGAAGGTGGCGGGTTCAAGCCCAGCCTCGGCCGAACTGCAAAACAAAAAAATAGCCGGGCGCTGTGGCGGGTGCCTGTAGTCCCAGCTACTCGGGAGGCTGAGGCAAGAGAATCGCTTAAGCCCAAGAGCTGGTGGTTGCTGTGAGCAGTGTGACGCCACGGCACTATACCCAGGGCGATAAAGTGAGACTTTGTCTCTACAAAAAAAAAAAAAAAAGATGGATAAAGGACTTAAATTTAAGGCATGAAACAATAAAAATCCTCAAAGAAAGCATAGGAAAAACACTGGAAGATATTAGCTTAGGGAAAGACTTCATGAAGAA
>CAUYON010013304.1:0-11267 GCA_963573935.1 Arctocebus calabarensis
GAAAGCGGAGAGGCAGGAGGAAGGAAAGGGGTTTCTGAAGCATTGGTGTCCCTTTGACTGGCTGTTAATTTCTGTAATCCGTGTTTTCAAAAGCTAGGACATGTTGGCCTCTTCCTAAATCTTCTGATTAGAATAATAATATTGACTCGTCACAGGCAGGTCTATGTACTGGGGGAACAGACACAATTTTGGAGACTTTAAGAAAAAGAATATAAAATTATTAACATAAAACCAGATATAGAAGTGCATATTTATTTAAAATGAGAAAATAAATCACAACCCGTGGGAAGTGTCTTGGAAATTGTTCCTTTCTTCTTGGCTGTCTCTAGGTAATTGCCAAAAATGTTCCTGGAAGTGACCTGGCCTCTGCTATACCTCTAGGACACTCAATGACTCCCAGCGACCCTGAGAACTCACAGGGGTCCGGACACAGGAGGGTCTCAGAGGCCGATGCATCACTATCTTCCCAGCTCGTTGCCTCTGTTTCATGACTTTATAACAGTGTTCCGCTGTGCTCTGGGGCTTCATCTGTACTCACCCTCATGACTGCCCAAGGAAACTCCCACTGATAAGAATTCCCCATTTCCCAGGAGGAGAACCTGCTGCAGAGTTTGCCAGGATTCCCAGGGGTGTTTATTGATCATCTCCAAAAGCAGGTTCAGAGCCTGGTGACATAACCCACTTTCTTCAGAAAACACAAACGGGTTTGAGGAAGTCCAGTAAGGCCGCCACCTCCCCATCATGCCATCATCACAATATTCTCCATTAGTCACTTACTTTCCAAGCTGTAGCTCAATGTTTTTAACTTCCCACCCACATTTCTAACATCTTTACAGTTGCTTTCATTTCTTCTGTAGCTCTAATTTCAGTGCCCTCCCAAGTTTCATTAACATGCTCTTTGCTCCCTCTTTCAAATCCCAAAGATGGGCACGTTTAATGATTAGAAAGTACGCCCTTGCTATGAAAGTGAGCCCTGAGCTGGGAGGGAGAGGAAGACAACACCTGGGCTACCATTTCTCGCCGAACACAACATCTGGAGTCAAAAACATTGGCAACTCCCTGCAACAGGGAAGATCTGGGGACAGGCATGGATACCATTCACTGCCCAGGAGGTGTAAATTGGTACTTTTCTGTACACATATGTCAATGGCTATCAAAATGATACATGCATTTATTTACCCCTTGGCTCAGAGTAAACTTAGTTGTAAACTTCACTCTTAGGAATTTATTGACCTATTGTATAATTAGATATTTGCTCACATGTGCAGAAAAATGAGTCATTCATTGTGGTGTTGTTTCCTATCATAGCAATTTATGAACCATCCATACGTCCAGGAGGTGCCTAGTTAAATAAGTCATGGTATAGCCACATAATGAAATATTAGAAAGCCAAAAATAACAAATAATCACTTTATATTCAAAGATGAAAGTAACTATAAGATACATTGAAAATAGAAGAAGCAGGCACAGAGTATGTATTTGGATGCTTTTCATTTAAAAAAGGAAAAAAATAAATAAATAAATAAAAAGGAAAAAATATATCACACGAAGGATTAACAAGAAATTACTAACAATGGTTTCAAGATTTGGTTATGGAAGGCCTGGGAATTAGGACAGGAAAAATATTTCCTACCTTTTAGCATTTTTTTGAACTTTTGACCTACATGACTAGATGATCCTGTCAAAAATTAAAATTAAAAATTAAGTGGGGAGAATAGAGGATTAAATCGTTCAACCTCAGTCCCTAAAGGACAACATCATGGGTCATTCATTACTCATCACTTGAGGATGGATGTTGTATCAGAGAATATTAAAATTCTTTTCATTGGGCTCGGTGCCTGTGGCTCAATGGGCTAAGGTGCCAGCCACGTACACCTAAGCTGGCAGGTTCGAATCCAGCCCAGGCCCGCCAAACAACAATGATGGCTGCAAACAAAAAATGGCCGGGCACTGTGGCGGGCACCTGTAGTCCCAGCTACTTGGGAGGTAGAGGCAGGAGACTCACTTGAGCCCAGGAATTGGAGGTTGCTGTGACCTGTGATGCCACAGCACTCTCTCCAGCGTGACAGCATGAGGCTCTGTCTCAGAAAAAAAAAAAGAAAATTCTTTTTATCATGCCAAAGTTTATCAAAGCTAAGAAGGAGAAGCCTGTCAGTTATAAATTGGTGAATTTAATGTCTGTAACAAAGATTCTATTGAGGGAGATGATGGTGCTACTTTCAGGTGATAACTGATTTTGTCCACCCAGAATCCTTTGCCCCCTTTGCTTTCCCACCATCATCTGATGGGCAAAGCTGATCACAGGTCTACTTTGCTTCCTTCCTACAGGGTGGACATGTGACTCAAGCTGGCCAATAGAGTCCTCTGCCCCGGAACACAGTGATTGACCCAAGATAGGGCACATGACTGAAGTAGATCCAGTTGGAGTCCTTATTCCAGGAAAGGAAAACAGAGGCTCTTACTCCTGCTCAAACCATGGCACTAAAGACATGTAGGTTAGAGCTGCCAATGATCTTCTCTGTTGCTGTGCAGAAGCAAAAGTGTAAAGACAATTGAGGGTGAAGACAGTACAGAGAAATTCAGAAGATGGAGAGAAATGGAGCCCTAATGCCAGTTAGACCCCCTGGATTCAGCTAGGCCTGAAGTTAGAACCATTCCCAAGTCTTCCCATTTATTTGAACCAATAAATTCCCTACACTGTTGGGGTCAAGTTAAATTAGTTTCTAGCACTCGAAACCAAAAGAATCTTGACTAATATGCTCTAAATCAATGATTGGCTGCATTGCGTCGCTTGTTCAGTGATGACTCATGTGGATTTTCCTACTAGCTTCTGTCCGGTCCTTCCTGTGGCTAAGGACTAACCACATCCATTGTTGCTACAATCTTGCTGTCATCTGGTTCATCCTCATAGCTACTGAGTTCATGGCATGAATCAGTGAACACTCCAAAGGCATGGTTCTAAGAATACAAGTGCTGTTAGAAAGAACAGACTCTTTTGACAGTGATTATCCTGGGTGTGAAGGTAAAGCTCAGAGTAGCAACCAAGTCACTGTAATTGCAGACTGTGATGTCATTTACTCCCGCCTTATTCATCCTTATTCACCTACTTGAATGGTTGAGTATAGTAAGCACTTTAAGAGAGCAGATGATTCATGGTAACGTACCACCCAGAATTCCTTCCCAACTACAGAAGTTAGCAAGACGAGGGGCTTGCCATTGACAGAATCCAAATTCAAGTCCCTGTTGTGTGTTAGCAGTGTGTCTTTGGGCCAACTACCTAAGCCCTTTGCACCTCAGCGCCAATCTGTAAAATGAGGAAGCTAAATGCTTTATCTCCCAGGCTTGCTGTAAGGACCTGAGGAGATGTCATGGATCGAGAGATAACCACGATGTCATCAGTGGGGGTCAAAATGCACTACCCCAAATATGTGCATATGGCGCCTTGGCATATTGGACAATTTAAACTAAAGGAATTTGAGGAATGGCATGTGCAGGAAAGACTTTTCGGCCTTCCCCTGCAGCAAGCCAAAAGGATCTCCCGACCCACCCCTAGAGCAGGTCATGTGACCCTCATGTCAGAGGTTCCCTCCCTCTGCCTGGAGGAGAGAAGCATCCTCACGATGAAAAACACAGGGACGGGGAGGAATCTGAGCCACAGGTCTTGCTACATGCAGCCAGTTTACTATGTTTACCTCACGCACCCTCTGCCTTAGCCTACTTCTCAACGACTGTCCACTTCTTGTCATGCCACTGTAACAAACGCTCAAATGTAAATGCTTCTTCAGGTCTTCACTTCTTTACAAACACTCTCGTGTTATGTAAAACTTAAATAATGCATATTTGTGGCTCTTGTTTATGTGTCTTTTGTTACAGAGGTCCCAGTCAGTGAGCTGAAAATCAGAAGAAGAAGAGATAAGTTTTTCCCCTATACCAGACACAAAGATGCTCAATAAATATTAGCAATCAGCATCATGTGCTGTCCAGTAACACCAATTGATCTTATATCCGGAAATCCCGGTGGTCAATGTAGTGAACATGAAGTTCATCAGGCATAGAGCCTGCCTTCGAAGAGCTTACTGTCTATTAATAAGAGAGCTAGGATTAGCATATAAATAATTATTCATAAAATAACAATAGGGCACCCGTAGCTCAGTGGTTAGGGTGCCAGCCACATGCACCAGGACTAGTGGGTTCAAATCCAGCCCAGGCCTGCTAAAAAAAAAGAGCCAGGCATTGTGGCAGGTGCCGTAGCTCCAACTACTAGGGAGGCTGAGGCAAGAGAATTGCTTGAGCCCAAAAGTTTGAGGTTGCTGTGAGCTATGATGCCACGTCACTCTACCCAGGGCAACAAAGTGAGACTCTATCTCAAAAAAATAAATAAATAAAATAACAATAATAACATGTCCTCGACCAAGCCCTGGAGAATCAGTGACAAATAAGACAATGACAATTGGCTTCATGAAGGGTATATTTAATTGAAGGAGACCAGCAATAATATCCTATTTAACGTTCTGATAAGGGCTGCAAAGGAGGAGTGAGCAGTGTTAGAGCAATAAAGGGGAGTTTTAGGGGGAATATCTCTAAGTGGAAGTGATGTATGGAGAAAGTGTTCCTCAGGGAGACCAAAGAAGTAAAGGCAGAAGCAGGAGAGGGAGGGGAGGTCACCACACAGAGGCCAACCTCCCCCAAGTTAGGCAGAGAGCAGCTGAGGGGGACCTAGGACCCCACAGGGGGTCTCAGCAATGCAAAATAAGCCTCAGAGTTGTTATCCCAACCTGAGGCCAGCAAGCCAGACTTTCATACTCCTGTGCCATGGTACCCAGCAAAGGATCCCCTGAGCCTCCTAGCCCTCTGGTTGGGGACAAAATGGCTCCAGCAGTCCAGGGAAATATTCCAATGCAGAGGTGCTAGTGCCATCCAGGGCAAGCAGAAGCCCAAACACCAGGGAGGGCACTCAGAGTGGTCAGCGGGCCCCTGGGGGTGTGGCAGAGTTCCAACAGTGCCCATTACGCATGGGCTCCCTGGCCTCCGCTAAGGATGCCTGTGAGGAAAGGCTTCCCTGAGGAGGTGACATGTCAGCTGAGTGGGAGCAGCTAGGCAAACAGGACAGAGAATTTGCTTTGAGATTAGTCGCAGGGCTGTTTAGGTGCACAATCGCTGTGCAAGGCAGTCGATCTGGGAGCTTGCAGGATGCTGTTCTCATCCATGCTCTGTCTGCAGCCCTGACACTCTCTGCTGAGGCTGACTGTGGCCAGGCCAGGTGGCTGAGCTTGCAGCCACCTCTGGTGACATCCCCTATACCCAGAGATCAAGGCCTCTTACCAGGAAGCACTTGACAACCTCCGACCCAAATGACCCAACCTGTCAGTGACCAATTCCCTCCCTCATCTCAAATGCTCCCTACGCAGGTGCTTGGGCCCCAGCCTAAGATGGAGCAATGTTGAGGTCTCCCTCACTCCTGCCACCTGTTGCCATTGGTCACAACTGCCAGGCGCAAATGCTCCGAAAGACCTCGACCCTCACTCCCAAGCCTGCCCCTAACTCCTGCTAAAAAACAAGTTTGGAGAGAAACTTGGTCTCCATCTATCTAGACCACCACTTCTCAACTTGGGGGCGCTTTTATCCTGGGAAATATTGGCGGTGTCCGGGACATTGTACTCTTCACAACTGCGGAGGGGATGTGGGCACTCCTGACGTCTGGTGGGTAGAGGCCAGGGACACCCTGCAGGGCCCAGGACAGCCCCACAGCAAGGAATGATTTGGCCCCAAACAGAAATGCTGCTGAGGTTGAAAAACCAAGATCTAGAGCAACAGTCGGGCGTGGCACAGGTCAGAGCCCAGCCCGTGACCTCTCTCTTTTTTGTCAAGATCAGCTATGTGGTTTACCTGAGTCAGAACATCTCCAGTTTTGAATGGCAAAAAACTCTGCTCGAACTATCTTATGCAAAAGGTGGGGGATTATTGCTCAAGTAATTGATTAGTCTGGGCTCTCTCTGTCTTTTCCTCCTTTTTCCTCCTTTTTTCCTTCTGTCTCTTCCTCCTTCTCTCGATTCCTTTTCTCTTCCTTTTTTTCCTTAGTCTCAAGCCTCCTCTCTCCTGGAGGAGGCTCAGGAGCACGGGTTTACATCCTGCCAAACTGACACCCCTGGGCAGGAGAGCTTCTCTTTTCTGATACTGTGATCACTTCATGACCCGGCATGATCGGGGTGATGTGACCACCCCTGGACCCACCACTGCAGTCAGGGAATGGGGAGCAGCATCTGGTCAGGCCTGAGTCCTGGGTCCACATAGAGAGTCCTGGTAGACCCACCAGAACAGGTCGCTGAGATTGGTGCTCAGAAGAAACAGGGGTGCTTTGTGTGCAATTGTGTATTTAGTCCTCCAATCAGCCCTAGAACAAAGACAGTGTACTACAGCAGTGCCAACCTTTTTGGCACCAGGGAAGAGTTTCACGCAAGACAATTTTTCCACAGACTCCTGGGAGGGGTGAATCCTTGAGCAGCTGAGTGATCTATTATGGTCTCTACACAGTCAAACCTCTCTGCTAATAATAACCTGTATTTGCAGCCACTCCCCAGCGCTGGCATCACTGCCTCAGCTCCACTTCAGACCATCAGGCATTAGATTTTCATAAGGAGCCACACCCTTCATCCCCACATACACCGTTTACAGTAGGGGCCATGCTTTTATGACTCCATGCTGCCTGGCCGGAGGCAGAGCCCAGGCAGTGATGTGAGTGATGGGAGCTGCTGTAAATACAGATGAAGCTTCCCTCCCTCGCCTGCCTCTCAATCCTGCTGTGAGGCCTGAAACCAATACCACTCCATGGCCCGGGACTGGGACTGCAGGCAGGTTACCTTCACTGTGCAGACGTGCAAATCCCATGGAGAAGGCAACATGGCGGCGTGACTAGGATTGCAGTATCTGGTGCCAGATGACCTTGTCTGCACAGGGGGAGGTAGTTAATCATGACAATCAAATGAGTTCATACATATGAAGGGTTGTAAATGATGCCTGGGGCAGACAGACCATACTTGGTAAGTGTCACCTGTGGCTTTTGAGAACCAATCCCAGCTGCTCATATATAGAAGAAAGTCCAGAAAGGAAATCTGGCTTCCATCAGATCACACAGAGGATCTGTGGCAAAAGCAGGACAGAAGGAGCTGCTTGTCCTGACCCCTTGTCCAGTGCTCGTTTTACCGCCCTGCACGCCCTTCTGAAGACATCAGTCCACTCTAAATGTCATCAGCCCCGAGAGTTGGACACACACCCTACCAGCCAGCACCTGTTGGTTGGATAAATTTTCTACCCACTGCGACGCACCAGCCTCCCCAGATGGAAACCAGCCTCAGTCATTACAGGGCTTTGTAGCCTCCCCACTCTCGGTCAGGGTATATTTGGGGGAGGGTCACGGGGGGAGGGGTGCCCTGCAGCTGCAGAACCCTGGGCTCTGGCTCTCTGGCTGCCTCCTCTCTTTCTCTGCTCCCTGATACTCATTACCTGCTCCTTCCATTTATTCATTAGCAACAAGGAAGGGGAAGCTGCGTGCTTCTCTCAGGCAGCACGAGAGGCAGAGAGAAGAAAAGGTTATGGCTGTGTTCGCTTTCCTTAGTGTGGTCTTCCCGGCTGCCTCCCAATCAGCATACTTTTTTTTTTTTGAGACAGAGCCTCAAGCTGTCACCCTCGGTAGAGTGCTGTGGAGTCACAGCTCACAGCAACCTCCAATTCCTCAAGCGAGTCTCCTGCCTCCGCCTCCCAAGCAGCTGGGACTACAGGCACCCACCACAACGCCCAGCCATTTTTTGGTTGTAGCCGTCATTGTTGTTTGGTGGACCCCGGCTGGATTCGAACCCGCCAGCTCAGGTGTACGTGGCTGGTGCCTTCGCCACTTGAGCCACAGGTGCCGAGCCCCAATCAGTGTATTATTAACCGAGAGCTTTGCAGACAAACACCAAGCAGGGCCTAGGTAGAGAGGCAAAGATAAATGCCAATTCCAGAATTTAACTGCTCTTTCTCTGCATGTCTAAGAGAATGGGAAGAAAACAATGGGAATAATGATAGGAAGTTACCATGGGGGAAGCCACAGTGTGCAGGGACAATGGGCCCTTCCCACCCACCCACAGCCAGGTCACAGAAAGGGGGCTGGGACCACACTGGGAATTTACATCCTTGTGGGTATGCAGGTCCAGACAGGACCCGTGGCTTCACCCACTGCCCACGCCGCCCTGCAGAAATGGAAGCGTCCTGAGGATCTCAGCTTCATAGTTGAGGAAACTAAGGCTGAGGGAGGCCAGGTAACTGGGACAACGTCATATTGGGAATAAGTCAACAGGCCGGGATTTGAATGCAGGCCGTCGAGTCTGATTCCCATGAGCTCAAATCGTGCAAAATTACTTCCTGGATCTGTGCTCAGGGCCACAACATGTCAGATTTGAAGGGGTTTTTTGTTGTTGTTGTTGTTGTTGTTGTTTAAGTTAATCATTTACTCATCCAACAAAATATTTATCATCGACTTATTATTAGCCACTGTGAGATGGAAACTGCAAAACTGTCTAGAACATTCTCTTACCTCCTTGCAGAAACAGATTATCCTGCCAGGGGGAATTCAGGATTCTTCTGAAAGAAAGGCTGCGACAGCACATGGATGGGGGTCCAGCATTTCCTCTCCTGGTTGCTAAGACCCAATCACACACAGAGCTGTGCAGTTCAGTGGTGAAGGGGGCGAGCAACCTCAGTTTAAATCCCAGCCTCTTCTCTCAGGAAAATGACAACGCCTCTCTTAAGCATTTTTCCTCTTCGTAAAATAAAAAAAAAACTGATAATAATATCTATCTCTTGGAGTGCTTGTAAGGATTAAACAAAGACCTTTATCATTCAGCTCAAGTTCAACTTTGCCTGCGGGAATTAGGCTGTAGACTGCTACCTTGCTGCTTGTATCTGTCAGTTTTTCCATCACCCAGTATTCCTAGCCTAAGAATCCCTGTGGCCACCCACTGAAATCGTCTCATCACAGCCTGTGCCCTCTGGTGGCACCTAAATCCGTCTGCACCCACGGCCCCAGAAGGACAGCTTCAATAAAACTTGCAGGAGCTCTGCACACAGGGCTGTCACAGACTGAGCATCAGTTGATGTTATTATCATCATGAAATTTAAACCGATTTCCCTATTAGGAGTTTGAATAAGCAAGTGGTTAATGGAAGCATACTGATACAACTCACTTTCTCCTTGCTGAAAACTCCTCACCCTGATGGGCTGAGATGTCCTGTGGTCAAGTCACTTCTGGCTGCCCTCATTCTCCACTAAATACAGTGATTAGTAAGAACCCTGCCTGTGGCAATAAGAGCCAACATTTTCGGCATGTAACTAATGCCACGCGAAGAGCTAAGTGCTCTGTAGACATGAGCCTCTCATGAAACTCTGAGTGCATCCTCCTTAAAGGGAAACTTTACATTCTCACTTTACACATGAAGACACGGAGGCTGAGAAAGGGACCTTCACTTGCCCCCAACTCACACTGCACAGTGAATTCTGCTGGCTGCAGAGCCCGAGATCATGGCCATTCTCCTGCACCTCAGAGTAGGTAGCAGGAGTGAGGTCCACCATAGCGTGTGCTTGGCCACTGCCCTGAAGTACCTGTCAGAAATACTGAAACTCAAAGCCTCCTACATCTCTAAAACCTGCTCAAGGGGTGTGGCACACGTGTCTCCACCTGTGACGATTACCACAGACTGTCCTTGGTTGTTGCCCATAGTCAACGTTGGATTATATAATTGCTCTATTAGGCAATCTCTTTGAGTTTGGAAGAGATAGAACAAGCCCAATCTGGATTAAGAGGGAAACATTTCAATAAATAGGTTGGCACATACAACTGGAAATTTCAGGGGTAGAAGCTAATCCAAAGAAGGATGCAAGCCCGTGAATGGTTCCTACGGCATCGACCGCACATCCCTGGGTGCTGGCCTTATTCTCAGGTATGCTTCCTCTGCCCAATACTACATGGCTACCAATAGGTGTAGGCAGACAGCCCAGGAGCCCACTTTCTCTGCTCTGCGATTCCAGCAGAGCCCTCCATAGCCCTTCATTGGTCCATCTGGGGACTCACATGCTAATGCCAGAACGAATCACTTCCTGTGACAAGGAAGTACAGTCATTTTATTGGACAGACCTGGGTCATGTGAGTACCCCTGAGCCTAAGGATGGGAAACCCCCACCCAAAAGGACCTAGACAGAAGGTGTGTCCCCCAAGTGGAAATGTGGGGGATTTTCTTCAACTCTGCCCACATGGAAATCTCCTGCCAGCACCAGAAAAGGCAGACAAGTGCCACACTCTTTCTCTGCTTTTTTTACTTTCCCAAAGGCCCATCTTTGGGATTGCAACTAATTCAACCTTTTTGGAAGGAAGTATGGTGAATCCTCAAAGAACTCAAGTGAGACTTCCCATTTGATTCTGCAATCCCACCACTAGGCATCTACCCAGAAGAAACAAAATCATTTTATCATAAGGCTGTTTTGCACTAGGCTGTTTATCACAGCTCAGTTTATAATCACCAAGATGTGGAAACAACCTAAATGCCCACCAATCCAGGAATGGATTAACAAGCTATGGTACATGTATACCATAGAATACTATTCAGCCATTAAAAATGATGGAGACTGTACCCCATTCATGTACACAGTTATGATTTAATAAAAAAAAAAAGATGGAGACTACATCTTTTCTACTAACATAGATGGAGGTGGAACACATTCTTCTTAGTAAATCATCATAAGAATGGAGAAGCAAGAATCCAGTGAACTCAAAACTAATATGAAGCCAGTAGATGATCTAATACACACTCACATAAGAGAAAAAGTCAAATCAATTCAAAGTTGGGGGCAGGGGAATGAGGGAGCCAGGAGAGGGGGGGAAAGAGAAGGAAGGGGAAGAGTGTACCCCCACTTAATGGGCACATTAGGGGGTATGGTCTACCTCTTGGGGGGTGGGACACAATTATGAGAGGGACTGTACCTAAAAAATGCAAACATCGTAACCTAATTCTTTGTACCCTCAAATTAATGGGAAACAAAAAAAAAATTAAAATATTTTTTCAAAAGACCCATCATCGAATTGGCCTGGGTGAATTGTTTATGAAGAGGACTCCCCAGGCAAATGAAGCAGTATCAAAAATACACTACTGGGACTTGATCAAACTAAAAAGCTTCTGCACTGCTAAGAACACTGTAAGTGTAGCAGGCAGACAGCCCTCAGAATGGGAGAAAATATTTGC
>CAUYON010013308.1:55-19343 GCA_963573935.1 Arctocebus calabarensis
CCCAGCTGTGGGAAACCTCTCTCCCCCAGCCCAGTGTCAGACCCAGCTGTGGGAAACCTCTCTCCCTCAGCCCAGTGTCAGACCCAGCTGTGGGAAACCTCTCTCCCCCAGCCCAGTGTCAGACCCAGCTGTGGGAAACCTCTCGAGGCATGGTGAGGGAGGACCCAGGATCCACGCTGCCTGCCGCCGTCACTGCATCCACCTTCACCCAGGCTCTGATCAGCCACCCTCCCTTGCTTTCTACTTTGTACACCCTCAGCCTCTCCTGACCTTCCATGGTTTGTACAACTCATGGGAGAAATTTCAAAGCTCTTACAATGGCGTATAAGGACCTTACTAAATCGACACCAAACTACCTTACAACTCCAGCCCTGAGCTTCTCTCCCACACCCTGACCCTTCCACTGTCCCTTCTTATTTGGTCTATTTGAAAGTTCATGCCTCTTAAGCTTCTGCTGTTGATATTTCCTTTGCGTAAAGCAGTGGTTCTCAGTGGGAAGCAATTTTGCTCTCAGGGGTCATGTGGCAATGTCCAGAGGAGACATTTTTGTCAGGACGGGGGGGGGGGGGTGCTACTCACACCTAACAGGTAGGGGCCATAGTTGCTGCTTTGAAACACCCCAAATGCACAAGACAGTTCCCAATCGAGAATTATCTTGTTCAAAATGTCCAAAGTGGCAATCTGGCCTAAAGCCTGATTCCTGATCTGGGAAGCTTCTGCTCACTGGGAAAGCTCTGGGACTCCCTCGCTGGCTGACACAGCCCTTACGCTGCTTTCACAGGAGAGCAGCACCTGCAGTGTACAAGGGTCCACACCCACTTCCCGAAGGGGGGCGCATGGGCTCCCCATTCTGCCCTTGCTCTGATGCTCAGGCCACATTTGCTGAATGGAGGGAGAGCTGAGCCTACCAGACACAAGGACAAGCTGCAGAATCTCTATAAGAACAGACACATAGCACGGCCCCGACGATGTGAAGGGGAAGTCAGCTTCCTGCTACGCACCAGCCACAACTAGCTGGCAGAGAAGGGGTCTGAGGACAAGTCTCAGTTCAATGAAGAAAAACAAAAATTGTGATTTATTAGCAGTGGCAGCCCGGGGTACGGGAAGGGAAAGGGGACTCATCCTCACTGGAGGAAGGTCCTCTTCACACAGCAGGTCCCCAGGCCACGCTCCGGACAGAAGCTGAGCAGCAACCAATTCAAAGTTAAGCTATTCCCTCCTCTCATCTACTTGATTTCCAAAACAAAATTTGTCTTAAAAAATCTAGACTTAAAAAAAATAAAGTTAAGCCATTAAGAGGCTAATAACACAGTTAAGTGCAGGAATCTTCTCCTAATAATAGACAGGCCTACATGTATTCTCTTACAAAGTCAGAGAACCCTTCTAGGAGTGTGTCTGTGACCATTCACCTGATGTTTTAGATCAGCTCATAAGAAAAAGACGCTCTGGGATGAGCCTGTGACCAGGAAGGGGGGCCTCCACACTGCAGTAGTAAGGCAAGGTGCGGCAGAAAAGCGCCTCGCTGCAAAGGGGCAAGGGATTTATTCACACCAAAAGCTACTGATCTTCCCAGGAACCGACGAGACCAAGACATCAGATTTACATCACTAAAAGTAATAAGAACAATTTTATTTAAGGAATAACTGCTTCTTTGCTCAGAAACCCACTGTCTGCACTGGCTTAGCTCAGAAATCCACTGTCTACACTGGACTTTGTAGACAACGGAGTGAGAGATGAGAGCTGCAGTGGGTGTAAGGACATGCCTGACCTGTGTGCTAACATCCCATGGCACTGGCAGGGGCCAGCAAGCCACAGGAGGTGTTTTGCTCAAGTAGAAAATGATCTGTGTGGGGGCTTCCTATACATCTCATTTTTCAGGTAGCTCTCAACTGTGCAGAATCTACGCCAGGGAGACATTTTGAAAACTTACTCTAAAGGCAGTGCATTAGGAGGGTATCCAGAGACTAACAGAACAGGCCTACCTTAATCTTCCAAGTAGTGCTGGACAACTAGCCACCGCCTCCACACACCTGGGGGAAGGGGCAGCAAAGGAACCTGCAGGACAGTGTGGTCGACGGGGGAGGCAAAAAATGCACTCGAGAGCCCAGAGACGGCGTCCAACAGGTACAGGATTAATCTTAATGCCATGAGGGACCGCCACAAGAGGAACACAACTTTCCTTTTCTTTTTCTTTTCTTGCAGTTTTTGGCTGGGGCCAGTGCCCTACTTTTTCTTTCTTTTTTTTTGTAGAGACACAGTGTCACTTTATCGCCCTCGGTAGAGTGCCGTGGCGTCAAGCTCACATCAACCTCCAACTCCTGGACTTAAGCGATTCTCTTGCCTCAGTCTCCCAAGTAGCTGGGACTACAGGCACCTGCAACAATGCCTGGCTAAGGAACACAACTTTGTAAGAGAGCTGACAAGAATATAACGTTTAAAAAGGCTTTAGAAGATGACAAAAAATTTTCATACATCTTCCCAGAAGCCCCAGTTCTTTCTGTAAACTCAAAACTTCTTGTGAAATCTCTGGAGAAGAGCAAGCCTGAACTCTGGTGCTTGCCTAGGAATCTACCAATGCTTATCAAGTTTACTCTTCAGAATTCTCTTCTCCTGGCTCAACAGTCTTTTCTCTTTTTCCATTTTGTTTTTTTTTAATTCACCCTACCATTTGGACAAGACTAGACAAACAGTCTCGATGCCTTAACAGAAACCTCTTCTCAGGACCATTCTCTGCACCCTCACCTCCTGTAAGACGCAGGACGGTTGGCTGAGGAACCAGCCCTGTTGGTCATCAACACAATCCACCATTTCCACCTGAACACAACCTGACCACCCACAGCAACACTTCCCATCACCACGTCACACTGGAAACAGAGGTTCTCACCACAGAGGCACACTGTAGTGGAAGTCTCGCTGCCAACACCTCAAATTACCTGAAGAGCTCTTTAGCTTCCAGGAACTGAAGTTGTGCAAACTGTATAAACCCCGCCTGCTGCAGAATCCTTCTGTACATGACCTGCAAGGAAAGATAAGTTTAACCTGAGATACCTTGAAACCATCACAGCAGGGAGAAACTAAATTTCTAATTCATAACCCAAACTGAATGTTAATTATGACATAGAAGCTTGAAGTTATGAGTTAAAGAAAAAATGAGGCACATATGAAATGATTTACACGTATCTCTCTCTCTTCATAGATATGTCCTCATAATTCCCCAATCCTTCCTAAGCACATCCCCAGTTCTTCATCATCTCCCGGGCTTCAGCGGCTGCCTCTGCTTCTGGTTGCTCAGATGAACATGAACAACTCTGGAGTTTCTGGTCAAAGAGGAGCTGCCTGGCCTTTTTCCACTTTTCTGTTATTGACACTTCCCAGTAGCATTTCTCGAAGTGTCCCTCAGAGCACAAGGCTGATCCCATTTAATAACTAAATACATAAAAACACAGGTTTCCGTAGGGGAAATTCTGCATGTTCTGTCTCCTTCTGGTGATGCATGACCCACACTAACATATCACATCTGAAATTCCTGCAACAAAGGTGCCAGTTTATCTTTGTTTAACCCGCTATCACCCAAATTTCCATCACCTCTTTGTTCTCATAACACCCAGGAAAAGCAAGACACACTTTCGGAACTTGTCCTGTGGTGACTCTGATCCCACCTCCTCCCTGTCACACTGCCCATCAAGTTGGTTTTGAGCTCTGTGCACGCCTTGTTTGCAGTAGCTCCTGGATGTGTCTCTTTGCTCTCTCCTTACAGGTGCCGCCCCTCCCGCCCAGGCCCTCCTCACCTCACCAGTGAAGATGCTGCCCCTTCCAAGCCATCGTGCCACCCGACAAGCCGTAAGTCCCGTGCAGGCAGAGTGCACGCATCACTCCCCTGGCAGCCCCACACCACCAGCCTAGTACCTGGTGTTTAGTCGGTACTTATTGATCTGACCAATTATCTGATCGATTTTCATGAAACTCCTCTTTGTCACCCACTGTCATCATTTTACAGTAAGAAAGTTCTGCCCTGAGATGTTAAGTTTTTAGCCCCAACTTACTAACGTGACAAGTGGTTGAACTATGATTTAAAAACCAGATTGTTTTGATTCTAGAGCGCAATTCTTTCCACTCCTTGATTCCTCCACGCGGCAGTGCTGCTGCCCTCTGAAGACACCGGGAAGAGGGGCAGCAGGGCCTGCACACTCCGGCCCTGTGCGCTCAAATCACCTCGCAAAGGCTTTCACTGCAGTAGCTCAAAAGAGCTCTCAAAGGCACAATTCTTCCTCTACCCCCAGCAAAAATTCCTCTAGACATATCAGAAAAAGTAGGTTATTTAAACCTTTCATTTCTGTTTTTACCATCTGTCTTTTTCTTCCCCCAAAGCAGTCATTTCTGACCTAAAGACTGACTTAATTGTGCCACCTAACAATAAGGAGATGGCAGCAGGTCAAAGTCGTGTTGTCTGAGAATGCCAGTTCCCTTTCTGAAAGCAGAAATAATAGAGACTACTCCCTTAGCAAAACGGATGAAAAGGACCCACCAGCTGTGGCAGAAGAATTCTCAATCATACCCAGGCTTGTTGAGAAATCAGCTCAACAGCAATTTATTTGTTATGGCTTGGAAGATTCAAATGTCATCTACTCATCCCTTTTCCAAAGGGAAATAAAAATTATTTTTGCTAACACTTCAGGTCTCCAAGAAGAAGGGGCTGTTTTGTACATTCTAGTCTAGGAATGCTACACACAGACTTGGAAGAAGTATGCAAAGAGAGTCTCTCATCCTGTGTGCAAGCACCACAGGTGCTGACCAAGGATGACATGTAGAGAACACCATTGAAGTTTACCAAAAAATGCCTGATTAGAAACTTGACCAAGTATGACCAGTTCTTGGTTCTCTGAAGGTCTCATCTCCAGACTGTCCACTATAACTGACGCCTCCTCCTGCTCTTTGCTATTTAGTCCTGAACTACAAAACCTGGAGTTGGGTAGGGATGAGGATGACTATGTAAGAAAGACAGAGAACAAGGAAGTAGAGAGCTAATTCAAAGGCAGAAGCTTCAACTTATTACCAGCCCTCCATGTGAGGCAGTGATCAAAATTCCCAGGCGAAGAGAGTAAATTAGCAAAACAGACCACTAAGTGGTCACTCAGTACCTACTCTGTACAAAGGGCTGGGGGCCCAATTAAACCCTCAGCCAGACTTAACAGGCTGCATGGACTCTGGAGGCAAGCTGAAAGGGAAGTTAAAACTCACATATGAGTATTACATTTCTCAATTGAGATTTCCAACTTTTGTGATTTGGGGAACTGGGGCTTTTAAGAAATAGAAGATTCTAAGCTAAAGATTTCCCAACCTGTTTTCTTAAGTATCAGACAAGGGCTCCTTAACAGCTCTCTGAACACTAAATGCACAGGATGGCTTGTCTCCTGGCTCCTCCTTAACAGGCACGCCTCTGATGAGACATAAAACTCCTCCAACGAATGGGATGATACTCAGCTTTAAACAGGGAGGAAATTCTGAGACATGATAAACCTGGACGAACCTTGAGGACATTAGGCTAAGTGGAATAAACCCAGAAAACAAGGAAAAACACTGTATGGCTGCATGATATATGGTCCCTAGATTAATCCGATTCACAGATAAGAAAGTAGAGTGGGGGTTGCCAGGGGCTGGGGGCAGGCGGAAGCTAGGGTTCAATAGTACAGAGTTTCTGTTGGAAAAGGTGAACAGCTCTGGAGGTGCAGGGAGGCACGGAGGTACTGGTTGCAGGGCAGTGTGAATCCACTTAATGCCACTGTTCTATACACTTAAACATAGTTAAAGCGGTAAAAAGTTATGTATATTTTATTTATTTTTGTCTAATAATAGAAAAAAAAAAAAGCTTCTCCAAGTAAATTTTTTTCCTTTACTGAAATTTGGTAATAGCCGTAAGCTTTAGATTGCAGCGAAACCCTCTGGAAACTGAATGCCAGGCTGTGAGTCCTGCCCCTGCCCGTTTCAGCTGTGTGACCCTGCACAAGTTCCTCAGGGTCTCTAAACCGCATCTTTACCTCTATCAGGAGGGGCAGACCCGGAGGACTGAGAGAGTTTACTTGTATGGCCTTCACAACAGTGCCTGGCATGCAGTAAGCACTCAATAAATATCCCTCTTTGGAATGCACATGTAGTTTACATTCCTAACTCAGGCCAAGATTCAACCTTTTCCATTATCTTTCAAGTGTGTTTGCTCTACTACCGCATCTTTGTGAGTATTGAAGGGGAGGTGGATAAATCCTTTCCTAATCGAAGAAAAAGAGTAGAAGAAAATCAGATTTTGAAAGGAAAATTTCAGTGGGGCACAGTAGCTCACCCTGTAATCCCAGCACTCTGGAAGGCTGAGGCAGGAATATCCGTTGACCTCAGGATTTCAAGATCAATCTGAGCAAGAGTGAGCCCCCACCTCTACTGAACATAGAAAAATAAGCCAGGTGCTGTGGAGGGCACCTCCCAGCTACTTGGGAGGCTGAGGCAAGAGGATCACTTGAGCTCAGGAGTCTGAACTTGCTGTGAGCTAGGCTGAGGCCACAGTACCGCCAGAGGCCACAGAGTGAGACTGTCTCAAAAAAAAAAAAAAAACTTCCTACAAGCAGCTGGAATAACCACATGATGGCAGCATAGGCACCAACACTGTGACAAGAACAGTTCCTAAATCAAAGTACCTGGGATGGCCACCCTAACTGTAGGCCAATGTAATAAACAATGAGAGGTGAGGCCAGCATCAGGAATCAAATGGAGTGATTTACTACAATTCAAAAAAGCAGTATTTTCTTTCAGGTCTGCAAAAAAACTTGGTAGGTCTAATGTGGACTCACACATGAGCTACAGGACAACACGTAAGTATCATTCTTCTGTTTTCTTTTTAAGACAGAATCTCATTATGTTACCCTCGGTAGAGTGCTGTGGCATCACAGCTCACAGCACCTCAAACTCTTGGGCTTAAGCAATTCTCTTGCCTCAGCCTCCCAAGTAGCTGGGACTACAGGCGCCTACTATAATGCCCGGCTATTTTTTGTTACAGTTGTCATTGTTATTTAGCTGGTCTGGACCGGGTGTATGTGGCTGGCACCGAGCTAACATAAGCATCATTGTTGTAAAGAATATTTTTCATAGCTTTAAAAAGGGTTTTCTGAGTAAAATGACAACCACAACCAAATGAGTCTGCAGATACAATGGCAGAAGGTTTACCCTGGAGCTGGTGGGGGTGTGTGTGTGATGGATACACCAGAATGACGTGAATTCAATGCCAAGGCCAAAAACAACATAAGCACGTTGTCTCTCCCTTTTCCTGGGCTGCCAGGAGCTGTGGTGAAAAGTAAGAAGCTCTCTTTACTAGAGTATAAGGAGACAACAAAGATTACTAGACTATAAAGACAGCGCAAGAACTATTATAGGAGTTTCCAAGTGAACGAGAGATTCTCTTAAGGGCAAAAAAGCCTACTTGTCGAGTTAGGCTTGGATCTCATTACTCAAAGGAGCATTTGAGCATTGCTCCCCCAGGAGAGCAGGGCTGATAGGCCCGGCCCACTCTCCCAAGACAGGCTGGAGACCTGGAGAAAGCAAAATGCCAAATGCAGTTATTACAAACCAGGAGAGGACAGCCCGCTCCTGATGTGGCACAGACAACCAAGATGTGTGCGAGGATGTCCAGTGATGCCCAGAAAACTCGCGCTACATATAAGTACCATTCTCATAAAGTACAGACAACATTCTAAATAAAAATTGGTGTAAATAATTTTCATTATATTCATACCTTTATTTTTTTGTACTTATTGAAAAATACCTCTTAGTTATTGCCAAAACGAAACCCTTTTCCAAAATATGTTAGGTGGAACATTAATGCCATGACATTTTCCTTGTTAAAAAGGCAATCTGTCCCGACTGAATAAGTTTGCAAATGTGTGTATGTATGTATATATACATATATATTTAAATGTTGATATATGAAATATATGAGCAAAGGTGCATTTAAATGCTGTAATTATAAAATATACAACTATATCATATACAGAATGATGTGCTTTTTATATATTGCTTTCTGAGGATTCACTGAAATAATATGGTATATATGATATATACCATCTAAGGGAATCATAATAGAACACCTTCAGTTAGGAAACCCAATTAATTTAACATTTTAATACAGGGTCATCTTCCCACCCTATACCTATTACCATTCCTGCAGAAGTATTTGATGAAACAAACTGGGATGACCTGATTTGGAAGGAAGCCATGCAAAGGGCAAATACAGAGCAGGAAAAGTGGTCAATTTCAAAAATTAGAACGAAGGGCCAATGAGGTGGTTGGTGGCAAGGAGCATGTGTTAAAAAAAATTTATAGGCCGGGTGCCGTGGCTCACACCTGCAATTCCAGAACTCTGGGGGGCCAAGGCAGGTGGATTGCTTGAGCTCAGAAGTGTGAGACCAGCCTGAGCAAAAGCAAGACACCCATCTCTACTAAAAATAGAAAAATTAGCCGGGCGTGGTCCCAGCTACTTACTAGGAAGGCTGAGGCAGAAGGATCACTTGTGCCCAAGAGTTTGAATATATAGGTATTTCTAATTTTAGTGATCAGAACTATAGAATACACTTCAAGGGGCAGAACTGAAAGCTGTAATGCTGACAGGTATTCTCAAATTGCCTCCTACAGAGGCTGCATCAGTTTATAGTCTGACAAGTGACACACACAAGTGGCCGTTTCTGTTATATATCACATCACAAGTGGTGATATATACCCTCACCAATACGGTATATATCAAATGCTTTGATCTCTGGCAATCTGATGAATGAAAAATGCATTAGTGTATTTTTAGCATATACATCTCTATATGGGAGACAAAACATCCTTTCAAATATTTTTAAGATAGATAATTTCATTTTCTATGAAATGTATATTCATATTAGAGAATTGATCTTTCCCTTATATATTCTAAGGAATTCTTCACCCATCAGAGAAATTAATGCTCTTTTTGTGTTATAAACTATAGCTCCTCTTCCTAGTTTGCTATTTCCTTTTTTTTTTTTTTAATAGTAGGTTTATCCGGCATAATGTGTATGTGAGAGTGTGCATGTATGTGTTGAATTTATTAGTTTGTTCTTTATGGACTCTGGGTTTTGAAGTAACTTATTTAAAAATATTCCATAACCATTGTATCTGGGAAGATGGGAATGCTCTGCACCCCCTCCCAAAACATATTAAAACCCTACCCCCTGTGGTAGATAGGCAGGGAGGTATTAGGAGATGCAGTTCTTGGGAGGCTAATTAGCATTACATAAAGTCATGAGGGCAGTGACCTCACAAATAGTGCCTGTGAAAGAGTCCCAAGAGCACCTGTCTGCCCTCTCTGCCATGTGAAGACACAGAGAAGGCAGCCATCCATGAACCACGAAGCAGGAGCCTTGATCTTGGATTTCTCTGTCTCTAGAATTGTCCTAAATAAATGTTTGTTGTGTAAGCTACACAAAAACCTCAGGTGGCTAAGGACGTGCTGATGCTTTTTTATTCTCAGTAGTATCCTTAGTGGCATTATTCACAACAGCCAAAAGCTGAAAGCATCCCAAGAATCCATTGACAAATGAACAAAGAAACAAAACATACACATATGATGGAATATTACTCAGTCCTAAAAAGAAAGAACATTTTGCTAGGGGAATGCAGTGCCTCAGGCCTGTAATCCTAGCACTCTGAGAGGCTGAGGCAGGAGGATCACTCAAGCCCAAGATTTGAGGTTGCTATAATGGCTGTGAACTATGATGACATAACGGCATCCAACCAGGGGCACAGAGTAAAACTCTGTCTCAAAAAACAAGGGAAAAAAAAGAAAAGAAAAGAAAGAACATTTTGACAAATGCTAACATGGAGGAACCTTGGTGGTATTATAATTACTGAAATAAACCAGTCACAGAAGGACAGTAGGAAATATAATTCCACTCATATGAGGTACTTGGAGTAGTCAAATTCACCGAGACAGAAATAGAATGTGGTTGTCAGAGACTATAGGAAGGGAAATGGGGCCTTGGTGTTTAATGGATACAGAGTTTTGGTCTGGGAAGTTGAAGTCGTGAGGAGGGGAAGTGGGGGAGTGATGACAGCAGCCCATGTGACTATACTTAGTACTTTCTGTGTACTAAAATGCATACTTAAAATAGTTAAAATGGGACGGTGCCTATGGCTCAGTGAGTGGGGCGCCGGCACCATATACTGAAGGTGGCGGGTTCAAACCCAGCCTTGGCTGAACTGCAAAACAGGAAAATAGCCGGGTGTTGTGGTAGAAGCCTGTAGTCCCAGCTACTCGGGAGGCTGAGGCAAGAGAATCACCTAAGCCCAGGAGTTGGAGGTTGCTGTGAGTTGTGATGCTATGGCACTCTACTGGGCATGATAAAGTGGGACTCGGTCTCTACAAAAAAAAAAAAAAAGTTTAAATGGCTAATTGTAGACTCCGCACCTGTGGCTCAACAGGCTAAGGCACCAGCCACGTACACCTGAGCTGGTGGGTTCGAATCCAGCCCCGACCCACCAAACAATGACGACGGCTGCAACCAAAAAATGGCCGGGCATTGTGGGGGGCGCCTGTAGTCCCAGCTACTTGGTAGGCAGAGGCAAGAGACTCGCTTGAACCCAGGAATTGGAGTTGCTGTGAGCTGTGATGCCACGGCACTCTATCTAGGATGACAACTTGAGGCTCTGTCTCAAAAAAAAGAAAAAAAAAGGCTAATTGTTGCATCATTAAAAACACAAAAGCAAAACAACAATTTGGATAGCAAACACCAAAACTCATGGATGCACTTGTAATACAACATCTCCATGTGGACAAGTGAGCAAGTGGACAGAGGGCAAAGGGGCAGTGAGCCCAAGACAGCCAGGGGCCTGCAGGTGCCCCCAGCACCAGCCAGAGCTCGGCATCCCCTGGGAGGGCAGCAGAGGGAAGCCGAGGGGACTTGGAAGGCTCCAATCAATCAGCCGTGTGCCAACATGGATAAATGGGACTTCACAGACACGTGAATGGGTTGGGCACCCCAGCAATAAGAGCGAGACACTTCAAGGAAAAGAAATTCAGATCATCAGATTTTTAACTACAACACTTTATAATGGTGGACTATGTTTAAGTTCCTCACTGAAAGATAATGTGAGTTGAGGGTTTTATATTCAACCAAACTGGCCCTCTAGTAAAAATACTGCAGATGAACTGTCACTGCCAATTTGGAGATAGTGCTCCCACGTTCCCATTCTCACATCTCTACCAAGGGATTGTTTCAGAAAACCAAAATGACTGCTGAGATACTGACACTGAATTTGGTGGTGAGCATCCATCATGCATTTGAGGAATGAATCTGAGAAATATAAGGAGTTGGCATTGAGTAGGAAAGCTACACACTGTGGTGATTTAAAGGGAGCCTCTTGGCTTTTAAAGACATATACTGGAATGTTTTTAGATGTAATGTAAAAAAAAAAAATCTACCAGAGTTGAAGCTTACATATAAACACTATCCACATGACAAGATACAAATCAAGTAATTTTTAATGTGTGACACAAACCTGTCTATAAAGCTAATGTCTCCTTACTGTTTGTTTATTCTGAGATAGGGTGTCGCTTTGTCACCCAGCCTAGAGTGCAGTGGAGCAATCACAGTTCACCACTATGACATCTCCTGTCCTGGCTCAGCCTCCCTTGTAGCTGGGACTACAGCATGCACCATCACACCTAGCTAATGTTTCCATTTTTGCTGAGACAGGGTCTCGCTATGTTGCCCAAGCTGCTCTTACATGCCTGGGCTCACGTCCAGTGTCAGCTTCCTAAAGTGCTGGGACTACAGGTGTGAGCCACCACACCCAGCCTTACTGTTTTTCTCTTTAAAGTAGCCTAAACCTTAATATAATTTAAGGTCTGCTTTCTTAAGAGTGCTGAGCAATACTTTTGGACCTCTAGAAGAAATAATCCTATAACCTCAGTCACACAGCTAAACGTGTTGATTAACCCACTGCCAACCCAGAATTCAGTGAAGCAAAACTAGTCCTTCCTTTCAATGAAGGGAAAGGACTGGAACGGTGAAGGAGCCTCTCCTCCCCCTTCCTGCTTCTCCAAGCCTGGGGTTTAGCTTATGGCCACAAGCACCTTAAAATTAAAATATGTAACACACCTAACCATATGAGTGGTGTCCAGTCCTTAAAAACACACATACATCCAAGAAATGTTATTTCTAACCTTCTTTGGTCAATACTGTGTTATTGTTTCCTATGGTTCTGCAGGAGGACCAGCTCGAAGCTGCAACTACCCAGTCATCCCCTTCTTTGTATACAAAGAGCTAAAGTTCACCCACCAGCCAGGGGAGGAAAAAGCACGGGGCTGAGGAGTGTACTGATAAATGACATGGGCAGTGTGCTCAATGCTGGTGTATACACCTGGAGAAGCACAGGGGAAGGAGTTCTTAGATCTTCCCGGAGGAGAGAAAAGCTTAGTGAAGAGGACATACTTAAGCAAGGTATTGAGACAGCATTTTATTGAGTATAGAAGTACACTATAGTGATAGGAAATAGGACAAATAACAAGTGAAGAGAGACAGGAGGTTGGAGAAGCGTATGAAGGTTCCAGAAATGGGAGTCAACGGCGGAGGGCAAAGAGCCCACCAGAGAGGGACGGCCCTGACAAGACTAGCTGCACATCTACAGGTGCAACTGATCTGGGCTGCTATGTCTTCAAGATCTTATCTGTAAAATGTCTTATCTACAAAACAAATGTCTTTAAATGCCTGGAAAAGAGTGCCTTGCAGAGGGCTCAATGATTATTTGTTTCACCTGGGCAAAGAGGCACCGAATCAAGTGTATGGGGAAAGGATTTGGTCTGTCTTTGAGAAAGAACATTCCCACAGTTACCTGGCAGACAGAGTACAAACGCAAACAAAGGGAGCTATTAAAATAATGCAGGCAAAGTATGAGAGAAAGAGGTCTGAACCCAGCAGTAATGGTGGGAACTGAGAATGAAGGCTGAATTCGAGATAATTCTGAGGACTTATTTCTATAACTGGATATATGAGTTTGGAGTAATACAGGGAACATGTCAGAAAATACAAGTTGAAATAAAACCTCTTGAGGTAACAGATTAAAGAACAAGATTGAATAAAGACTATTCAGGGCGGCACCTGTGGCTCATCGAGTAGTGCGCCGGCCCCATGTACCGAAGGTGGCAGGTTCAAACCCAGCCTCAGCTGAACTGCAAAAACTGAAAAATAGCCGGGCGTTATGGCAGGCGCCTGTAGTCCCAGCTACTTGGGAGGTTGAAGCAAGAGAATCACCTAAGCCCAGGAGTTGGAGGTTGCTGTGAGCTGTGTGATGCCATGGCACTCCACCAAGGGTGATAAAGTGAGACTGTCTCTACAAAAAAAAAAAAAAGACTATTCATCTCTACTCTTGGCAAAAAGAGTAGAGGAGGGGAAAAAAGCAAAAACTGTGGTAAAAAGCATTGAAAGGCTCTGTAAGAGAACATTACGCATTTAAAGTCTGACTAAGTTGTGTGTGCAAGGAGGGGAGACCTCCTCCCCCACCCCCCAGCAGCAGTGAGAACCTTGGCAGGGCCCCTCTGGACTCCAGCACCTCCCTGGAGGACACCTTGCTGGGGGGGAGCAGTGACTAACGGCAAGTGCTGTGGCTGTCAGCCTTAGACCAGTCTCAGACTGGCCACCCATCTCCCACACTGTGTCTTGCTCTACCTGGTTCACTGCGGACCTAAAATCATACAAGTGCTCAGCACAATTATCAGGCCCTGAACCAACAGCTTTCTTCCTTTTGCTTTTGCTGCCCCCTGCTGAATGCTAAGAGATCAGTCTCACTTCAAAGCCAGCAACAAAGATGAAAGTTTTGTCAGTGTTTAAATGAGGAAAAGATGTTCTCCATCATAGCCCATAACCATCAATCACACACCTTGTCTTCTTTCACTTTCAGAATCTACCCTTTGCTGCATAAAGCATCTGAGGCCAAAGAGCATTTTATCCCCAACGATCACACTGTCAGGTATAAAATCTGACCGATATTATTAATTCTTGAGAACTTTTAACCCCTACACACACAAACACACACACATAGATATTAGGTTTTATTACCCTCAAATACAAAGTAACTTGTACAACTAACAACAGAACAAGTGATAACTTTTAGGAAACGTGATTTATATCATTAACATTTGTCATACCAATTATATCTAAAATTAGTGTCTCTTAAGTGCATTAAAATTTTTCTCCTACAGAAATCAATTAGACAGGTTCTTGCAATATTAGGTACTTCAATACAACTAGCAAAGCTTTTCCTATAGATGATAAAAATCTAAACTTTAATTCAACCCCATCTCAACAAATTCAAATTGTAAATTCAGAGGCAAATGAACTCTTTTGGTTTATAAGCACTATCTTCCTGATTCTTCTCCAAATGCCCACTGAAGGAGAGAGTTCATTAAAAATACAACCCAGTGTGTAAAGCAGCCGAATTAAGTCAGAAGTTCAGAACCCGATTTCACCGTTAGCTGTATCTCCTTAGTCCAGCTGTGTGACTGCTCTGCAGCCTGTTTCCTTATCTATACAATGTGGATTTGTTAAAAAAAATTAAATAGCAGATACAAAAGCAATGTGTACAGTCTGGTATACAGGAAGGGCCAATGCATGTTAGTTAAAGCCAAATGTTTTCTAACTGGTGGCTTAGAGGCATGCTTTCTTGTAACCAGTTAATTACAAACCTGAAATTTCTCTTTTGGAATGTTCCTCCGGGCCCCTTTTGCTAAAACCAAAGCCTCTTCCACTCTACGGTTTGCTAGAAGATCCTGTATTTGTTTTTCCAGAGGTAATGGAACCAAGATGTAAACTCCTTTACTTGTGGCAACAATCACTCTTCCTGGGAAGAAATTCAACATTGTTGGAAAGGGAAAAAACAGACTGCCTGCAAGAAAACACACTGCTTTCCCCAAATTAGATTATTACCTGATTTGCTGATCAATTTCATCAGTCTTCTCAACAGAATCTCTACAGAATTTAGAAATTATAATGCTTCCTCATTTTTCTTCTTCCCACATTATCAACCATTAAAAAAATAACTCTTTTTTTTTTCTTTGAGAAAAAGACTCTGTCATCCCAGGTAGAGTGCAGTGGCATCATCATAACTCACTGCAACCTTAAGTTCCTGGGCTCAAGCAATCCTTCTGCTTCAACCTCCCGAGTAGCTTGGACTCCAGGCACCTACCACATCATTCTGCTAAGTTTTTTTCTATTTTTAGTAGAGACAGGGTCTAGATCTTGCTCAGGCTTGTCTCAAACTCCTAACCATAAGCAATCCTCTTACCTCGCTTCCCAGAGTGCTAGGATTACACACATGAGCCACCGCACTTGGTCAGGGCAATCTCTTAATATTAATACTACATTTCCAAAGAATAACATCTGCTTTTTTGCCTTCTTCTATTCAAAAGTGCTGGAAATTTTTTTAACAGTATAGTAGATACATAATATAGAGTCCATTGAAGTTGCAGAGCTCAGAGAACATTATCAATAGAAATTATGATGTGCCTCATATAACACTTTTAAAAAATCATTTGCCCCCGGCTCAGCGCCTGTGGCTCAATGGCTAAGGCGCCAGCCACATACACCTGAGCTGATGGGCTCGAATCCAGCCTGGACCCACCAAACAACAATGACGGCTGCAACCAAAAATTGGCTGGGCGTTGTGGCGGGAGCCTGTAGTCCCAGCTACTTGGGAGGCAGAGGCAGGAGACTCGCTTGAGCCCAGGAATTGGAAGTTGCTGTGAGCTGTAGTGCCACAACACTCTACCCAGGGTGACAGCTTGAGGCTCTGTCTCAAAAAAAAATAAAAAAATATTGGCTTGGTGCCCATAGCTCAGTGAGTAGGGAGCTGGCCACATACACCAAGGTTGTCAGGTTTGAGCCCGCCCCCAGCCTGCTAAACAATGACGACGACTGCAACCAAAAAACAGCTGGGCATTGTGGCAGGTGCCTGTAGTGCCAGTACTTGGGAGGGTAAGGCAAGAGAATCACTTAAGTCCAAGAGTTTGAGGTTACTGTGAGCTGTGATGCACAGCACTCTATGGAGGGCAACATAGTGAAAAAGAACATTCTATGATGAAGAGTGCAAGCTGTATGTAATTGCTTGCCCTATTCTGGACTGCAACTACTCTGCCTGCTCTCACATTCCTTGTCCCAAGACATCTAATTGGTAACAACACAATAATTTAAAGAAATAAGCAAACTAACTTCTGGCTTAAAATTCAAATTTTCAGGCTCGGCGCCTGTGGCTCAACAGGCTAAGGTGCCAGCCATGTACACATGAGCTGGCAGGTTCGAATCCAGCCTGGATCCGCCAAGCAACAATGACGGCTGCAACCAAAAAATGGCCGGGCGTTGTAGCGGGCGCCTGTGGTCCCAGCTACTTGGGAGGTGGAGGCAGGAGACTCGCTTGAGCCCAGGAATTGGAGGTTGCTGTGAGCTGTGATGCCATAGCACTCTATCCAGGGTGACAGCTTGAGGCTCTGTCTCAAAAAAAAAATAAAAAGAAAAAAAAAATTCAAATTTTCAGGGAAAAGTACACTTGGATTTTATACTTTAGCTTAACATGTGATATAATATAGCCATATAAACCAGAAAGGGCACTTAATACTTGTTATTTATGTTCCTAATAAAAGGAATGGTAATGATCAACAATTTTATTATGGCAAGAAGTCTTTTTCTTTTTAAAATTTTTAACTATTTGGGCTCAGCGTCTGTGGCTCAGCGGGCTGAGGCGCCAGCCACGTACACCTGAGCTGGCGGGTTCGAATCCAGCCCTGGCCGCCAAACAACAATGATGGCTGCAACCAAAAAAAAATGTCCGGGCAATGTGGCGGGCGCCTGTGGTCCCAGCTACTTGGGAGGCGGAGGCAGGAGACTCGCTTGAGCCCAGGAATTGGAGGTTGCTGTGAGCTGTGATGCCACGACACTCTACCCAGGGCGACAGCTTGAGGCTCTGTCTCCAAAAAAAAAAAAAAAAATTTTTTTTAACTATTTGGATATATAATGGTTGCATATATTTATGGGGTGCACATGAAGTTTGGAAATAGGCATACAATGTGTAAAAATCAAATCAGGGTAGCAAGGGTATCCATCACCACAAGTATTCATTTCTTTCTTTCTTTTTTTTTTTTTTAGAGACAGAGTCTCACTTTATCACCCTCGGTAGAGTGCCATGGTGTCACACAGCTCACAGCAACCTCCAACTCCTGGGCCTAGGCAAGATTTCTTTTTTTTTTTGAGACACAGTCTTGCTCTGTTGCCCCAGCTAGAGTGCAGTGACATTATCATAGCTCACAGCAATCACGATTCCTGGGCTCCTGGGATCCTCCTGCCTCAGCTTCCCAAATAGCTGGGATTACAGTTGTGCACCATCAGGCCCGCATAATTTCTTTTTCTATTTTTCATACATACAGGGGCTCACTCTTGCTCAGGCTGGTCTCAAACTCATGAGCTCAAGCAATTCTCTCACCTCAACCTTCCAGAGTGCTAGGAGTGCAGGTGTGATCCACTGTGCCGGGACCTGCCTTCCTTCCCTCCTTTGTTGCCTCTGTCCCTCACTTCCTGTTTTTGAGGGGGTTTTTTTGCAGTTTTTGGCTGGAGCTGGGTTTGAACCCACCACCTCCAGCATATTGGGTCAGTACCCTACTCCTTTGAGCCACAGGTGCCACTTTGCCACTTTTTTTTTTGGAGACAGAGTCTCACTTTGTCATCCCTGGTAGAGTGTCCTGATGTTACAGCTCACAGCAACTTCAAACTATTGGGTTCAAGTGATTCTCTTGCCTCAGCCTCCTGAGTAGCTGGGACTATGGGTGCCTGCCACAACGTCTGGCTATTTTTAGAGGAGAGGTCTCACTCTGGCTCAGACTGGTCTTGAACTTGTGAGCTCAGGCAATTCACCGGCCACGGCCTCCCAGAGTGATAGGATTACAGGCATGAGCCGCCGCGCCTGGCCTTCACTTTTTTTTTTTTTTTTTTTTGTAGAGACAGAGTCTCACTTTATCGCCCTGGGTAGAGTGCCGTGGCATCCCACTGCTCACAGCAACCTCCAGCTCTTGGGCTTAAGCGATTCTCTTGCCTCAGCCTCCCGAGTAGCTGGGACTACGGGCGCCCGCCACAGCACCCGGCTATTTTTTTGTTTTGCAGTTCGGCCGAAGCCGGGCTTGAACCCGCCACCTTCGGTATATGGGGCCGGCGCCCCGCTCGCTGAGCCACAGGAGCCGCCCATAATGATGAACATTTTTTTATGTGTCTGTAGGCCGTGCGCCTGTCTTCTTCAGAGAAGTTTCTCTTCAGGTCCCTTGCCCACCCTGAGATGGGGGTCACTTGTTCTGCCTTGCTAATATTTTTGAGTTCTCTGTGGATTCTGGTTATTAAACCTTTGTCAGAGACATAACCTGCAAATATCTTCTCCCATTCTGAGGGCTATCTGCTTGCTTTATGTACGGTGTTCTTGCCCATGCAGAAGCTTTTTAGTTCGATCAGATCTCAGTAATGTATTTTTGCTGTTGCTTCGACTGCCGGTGGGGGGGTGGGGAGGGTCCTCCTCATAAAATATTCTCCCAGGCTAATTTCTTCAAGTGTTTTCCCTGCACTTTCTTTTAGTATTTTTATAGTTTCATGTCTTAGGTTTAAATTTTTAATCCAGTGAGAGTCTATCTTTGTTAATGGTGAAAGGTGTGGGTCCAGTTTCAATCTTCTACAGGTTGCCAGCCAGTTCACCCAGCACCATTTGTTAAATAGGGAGTCTTCTCCCCACTGAATGTTTTTCACTGGCTTATTGAAGATCAAATGATGGTAAGTAGCTGGGTTCATCTCTTGGTTCTCTATTCTATACATCTACCTCTCTGTTTTTGTGCCAGTACCATGCTGTTTTGATCACTATTGATTTATACTATAGTCTCAGGTCTGGTAGCGTGATTCCTCCTGCTTTGTTTTTATTTCTGAGTAATGTCTTGGCTATTCGAGTTTTTTTCTGATTCCATATAAAATGAAGTATTATTTTTTTCTAGGTCTTGAAAGTATGACAGGGGTGCTTTAATAGGGATTGCATTAAAATTTTATATTGCTTTGGGTAGTGTGAACATTTTAACAATGTTGATTCTTCCTAGCCATGAGCATGGTATGTTTTTCCATTTGTTAACATTTTCAGCTATTTCTTTTCTTAGAGTTTCATAGTTCTCTTTGTAAAAATCTTGTCAATTCCTTTAAAGTTAGCCATTTGAGTAGGTGTG